>JANIJG010023611.1:32225-74702 GCA_024611175.1 Megaceryle torquata
CCTTTTGTGGAGATAGAAATGCTACTCTGCACCTTTTTTAAGCTTCTTGTGCATCTCCTCAATTACCTCTTTGACCACCTTTGCGGGGCTGACCTTGGGATAACATGTCCTCAGCATATGCAGAACATTATCCACTCCATGCATTTTGGGCTCCAGTCTATGCATTTTGGAGACAGGTTGCTTTGTATTCTGTGAAGATCCTGCAGCTTCTTATCTTAAATGGTTTATCACTATCACCATCCAAATAGACAGGGAGGTAAAATTAGCATAACTAAGAGTCTGCCTCTTTGTTTTTAAGCTTTTTATTTATTAGCTTGGGAAGGGAGACAAAAGTCCCAAGGGGGTCAGTTAGGATGGTCCATTAGAAGTTCATGATGGTCAGTCATTACCGGCCCATCACAGCCCAAAGGAAACGTTTCTAGAGAAACGTGGAGACTCTGGATTGTCTGGATTGTCAGATTCCTTCTCCATCTCCCACTTCTTAGAAAGGAGTCTTCAGCTCTCAGGGCTGATGAACAGCCCTGCATTTTCTGCTGTCCAGCTTTAATATGTGACCCGTGCAACAGCAGGGAGTTGCCATAAAAAGAATCCTAAATGATTTTTGTCCCACTTGTTGGAACAACCTACATTGAAAATCAACCCCAGGAAGTTTCTGACCAGTCTTAGTCACCTGCCAGTTCGGTGTCCACCTTTGATTTTGAGTCACAGATGAAACTAATTTTCAAGAAGGAAGCTTGGCTTGTGTACCCTGAAAAGTTGTTACGGGGAAAATGCATTTTAGAGATGAACATAATAATGATCTAATTGTAGATGGCAATGTCAGAACTCAGCTTGCAGTTCCCTTTTTTTTCCTGAAGTTAGACATGTTTTCTTTGAAAAGCTGCCCAACAGACAGTGTGAATCCAAAACACATCTAATATACAGATGAAAGATGGTCTAGCTGCCCTGAGTTCATCAGGACGGAGAGCAGAAGCTTCTGTAAGGGAACTTCTTATCAGTGTTACCCACTGCCTTTTGGTAGGTTCAGACTTCCTCTGTCTCTGTGGAATACATACGACATTCATAAGACAAATCCCATGAAGCCTCAGTAAGTTTTTTTCTCCTTTAACATTTAGGAGAAAAGAAGTATCACTCTTCCTTTCCTGTGTTGCTTTTAAAATTCAAATTCCTGAACACATTCACCCCTCAGAAAGATATGAAAATCTTAAAACTAAAAAAAAAAAAACAACAACAAACCCACAACCCAAAAAACCCAAACCAAAACAAAAAACCCAAACCCACCATCAAAGACATATCCCTCTCCCCTGCTTTTTAGCTACACTGAATATGCTGTAGTGCCCTCTCCACCACTTCACAAGCCAGCTAGCCAAAGATATGTTTGGTCATGCTAGAAACAATCAAGTTTCCAGACGGTAACAGTGGATGTGTTTAGTTCTGTTCAGCCAGTTAACATAAATCCACCCGGAGGAGTGATGTAACTGCACGAGCTGTGATGTAACTGCACGCACTGCATTTGTTGGTGTGGCAGCCTCTGGGTTGTCACTCGGATCCCAGCTGCCTGAAGCTTCGTTTTGTGTTACTTGCTGCCTGCCACTTGTCAGCTTTTAGGAGGACGCTCTCTGCAAAATTGTGACAAGTGAGGATATGGCTTCAGTCTGAACAAAAGGTCCATGTGAACACAAAGGATGTAGGAAAGTTCTGCAAAGTCCATGCAACTCTCAGTCCTGTCTGAAGTGCTGCAGGTGCTCTGATCAATACGGTGTTTTTGCACCTGTTTTTAAGTTTAGAAAGCAAAGTAAAGACCTGAGCTGCTTGCTTTGGTGTTGCCTTTTGTGTACCTACGCTGCCAATCTGTTGGAAGTTCAGGAGATAGGGTGGGCTTTCAGCTTCTGGTTCCTGATACTGTCAGAAATGTTGATGAAGCCAAGAGCAAGCAAAGCACCAAACTGCTGCGGCAGCAGGGCAAGGAGGTGAGGACGTTTGGGGTGTGTGTGTGTGTGTGTGTGTGTGTGTGTGTGTGTGTGTGTGTGTATAGTCCTTGCCTTCACAATCAGCTGGGTGGCTCTGGGGCTCTTCCTGCACAACTACTGGTGCCTGCAGCTCATGATGTCCCTCTCTCTGCCCTGTTCACAGCACCTCTGGCTGGGCTGAATACAAAGGTCTTCTGTGGTTTTCCCTTGAAACTCTGTGCTGATTGTGGCAGCACCAGCCCCTGAATACACAAGCACTCTGCTGCTGAATTAGTGGCTAATCAAAGATTATTGTAGAATGGGGTGAGATCTTTTAAGACCTGTCTCAGAGGTGCCACAGTCACTAAGGGCTCTTAATAGTCCAGCCTATCAATAATAATAGGCCGTGCTTAAGAGGTGAGTGCTTTCCTTCCCCAACAGGACCCCAGTAAGTGCAGTGGCTCAACAAGGGCCATTCAACCACTAGTGCCTGACAGTAGCAAGGATGGTTGCTGGTGTATTTGGCCTCATCTCCTTGTTCTCCTCCCCTTACCTCTGCAGCATGCCTTAGGTGAACCCGCACCACTTCAAAAACAAAGCCTCGTGACAAAAATACAGGCATCTCCTGCCTGTTTGCGAGGTCTTTCTATTGCTTCAGTTTGCTTGCTAGATTCTCCACAGCCACTTTTGCTTTATCCCTCTCGCTGATGAGTTCAGCCTTTTTAAATTTTTTTTTTTTTTCCCCTGGGAGGACCATGCCAAGATGGCTCTCTTCCTGCATCCTTTCAGCTGGCCTTGGTAGAGCGATACCCTCCAGCAGCTAACTGTGTTAAAGAAGAGGCAGCCGACGTAGCTGCTCTTCTGCAACTTGTGCCTTGTCTCTTCCGTGGGGCAGTGTTGCATAATAGAGTAGATGGAAGTAAAAATAACAACTTCCAAGATATGGTATTGCTCGGTAAATTACGAGACCTCTTATTGCAGCAAGGAAAATTCTGATGGTGCCTGAAAGGCTGAGAGCAAACCCTGACTGGTCTAAATAGTTTATAATTTTGGTGGTGGAATGATAAACCCCCAGTGAAATGTTTTCCGAACTCCAGTAGTGGTAAAAATAGTAGGAAGAATTTGACAGTACTCATGAGAGGGTTGAGATGTGTGTCTCCTGTAGGATATTTCAGCTCTCGAATGTCCTCAGATCCTTCTGGGGCCTTTTAAAGGGTTTGTTTTAGAAATGAGCTCTACTGCCATTAACTTTACCATTAGGGATAGAGAGTGTTTATTTCCACGATGCTCAGGGCAGAAAACATTATATGGGCAAAGCAGCCCAGGGAAGGACTCCCAGGGATCTTTTTTTCACATCTGAAAAAGTTCCAGTAGTCACTCTCACATCGTACAAAGAGGATGGTTAAACTCTGCCAAGACTGAAAAATATGTTCTACTTCCCCCACATAGACTCTCCTGTGCTGGCCCTGGTGGGAGAAGCAAACAAGTAGCTGTGCCTTTGCATGGTCCCACTCCTGAGCTTGCCAAGAAGCTGTGCTAGCCAATAAAAGAGTTTGTCAGCACTTTGCTATTGCCTTTTTTCCTCTGCTCTATCTATAGGGAATCTCCTTTTTTTCATCTCCCTCCCTCCCTTTGCTTTCCTTACTTTACTTCTGTTTATTGTTCTTCTGCATGGCTTTACTGCCACTTTCCTTCCCCATGCCTCTATAAAGTCTCCTCTCATGCCCAGGGCAGCTTCCCTGTTCTCTGACGGGTGACAAAGATGGGTCTGCCTGCCCTGCTGCGTTTGCCCCACCATGCTGGTCTGGCTCACCCACAGAAAGGGGGTTGGGGGGTATGTGACCTATGCTGGGGTTACAGCCTATGCACTGTGATTTTTTCCTTCCTGGGCAATGCTTGGATGCCTTTTAATAAACTCATCCGGGTGTTGTTAAATCGATTGAAACACTGTGTGGTGATTTACATGCTGTTTTTAATAAGTAAAGGGATCATCTTGAATTCATTAGTGCTTCAAAAGCCACTTAGGTAAGTCAGTTTAATAAAACAAAACAAAACCAACAGGAAAACCCACAAACCAGTAAACCCACAGTGCTCTCCACCCCCACTCCCGACCCAGAAAATCCTAATTCTAAAATAAAATGGCAAACAGTTCAAAATTCAAGACTCCAGTGAAGTGAGGGAGGGGGGGGAGAAAAAGCGTCCCCAGCATTTGGCGGCAGCTGTAACTCTCATCTGTTTCTGGTGCCTGTTGCCAAACTTTCAGCCAGGGATGCCTCATGCCCAGTGGGGGACAGAAGAGTTTGCAGCAAGGCTGACCTTTCCTGCTGTAGATGCTCAAGAGTGTCATGACCCAACAGCTCAGGCCTTCAGATGCCTGCTGACAGCTAGAAACACCTGATACTTCTTCAGCCTCTGTGTTATTATTTGTTATGTCTCATGTTGTATCACGTGGGATGTTCAGGACAGGATCCTGGATACACTGGGTCTTGCACAGGCAGTTGGTGCTGTGGCAGCCCCTGTGTGGAAGCACTGGGTCAGTAGGTGGAGTTGAGAGGCTGAGGCTTACAGAGGACCCCAGGAATGCTGGCTTCTCCAGTACCATCTGTCTCAAGGACATCAGGTAGTTTTAATGGTATGTTAGAGACATCCCTGAGAAACTGAGAAGGGATATCCTGACCGTTTGCAAGTGATCTTCAGGGACCTCTCGGGTCTTAAAATTTGAAAGTGGCTTTCAAAAAGCAGCACATTGAGCTTTGGAGGTGTGTGCATGTTGTGCTCTCTGGTGCTGGGGGTCTGAAAGGTGGCATGAGCTGAACTGAAGACTCTGCTCAGCAGCTCAGGGACCACCTGCTTCTTTGCTGTGTTGGTGGCCTGGGGTGTGCAGGAGGCAAGCATCCCAGGAAAAGCCCTTTCTCCATAGGGAATGAGCTGTAAACTTGAAGTGCACCTCCTTCCTGTCAATATAGTATGCATAAGATGAAACCAAAACTGCATATAGCTTTCCAGCAAGATGAAGGCAAGTGAGAGTGCTTCACACCTGACAGGCATTAATCATCCTAAGTTGCAGCCTATGGGAAACTGCCTGGAGTAAACACACCTGGAACATCCTTCATTTTAAGATCGATCAGAGTCTCCCTCCTACCAGCAGTGCTATGTGATAGATGGGAAAATGGTGGTGTGCCTTCCTCTTCTGACTGGTTTGATTGGCTTGACCTCTGCCCTGAGCTCACATGGATGCCAGTCCATACCAAAGTGGTGGTGATGTAGAGTGGACGTTACCACATGTGGCAGAAGGAGTGGTGGGACATGGCCTCCTTGCAGAGGGAGTTTGAGTTGTGATTGTTAGTTGAGCATTGCTTGGCAGATTGGTAGATGGGAGTTGAGGAGTTTGCTTGACTGTGCTTCCAGGTGACTTCTACTTGTAATGTTATTCTGAAACCTTTCCAGGAAGGCAGTATGTGACCCTAGTTGAAGCCCTTCCTTACTTCTCTTGCCTTTTAATACATCTGTTGGAGAGCTTGAAAGCCTTCCTGGGGGGCAGCGATGTTGACAGCCTAAAGGAGGAGGTGTGTAGAGTTGAGTTGAACTGCTCTGATTGCTGGCAGTTCACCTGCTCGTTGCCATCTAAGGGAAAGATGGGATTTTAACACATCTTCTTTAGGCTGAAGGGTAATATGTTCTACTTCCAGACAAGTCCTCCTTATGTATAATCAATTTTAAAGGAAAAAGTTAATGCAATTTATAATTAGTGAGAAGGAATTCTAAACCTGCAATTGCAGGCATGTGTATTAATGAATAATCCTTCCGTAGGCTTAAAAAAATCTATGTCTGAACTTGCACAGATTGCTCGTGCTGTGTAAAATGCGTTGACTTCTGGGTGGACTAAACTTAAAATAACATGGTTTTCTATTCTGTGAGTAGAAAGGTTGAATTGTGCTGCAAATATATTCACAAGTACTATTTAAAGAGGATGTAGCATGGAAGTTGAATTCTCAGCAAATTTTCATAACTTATTTCTGTGTACATAATTTAGGAGCTTTGGGTAACTGATTTCTGTGGTTGCCCAGAGGCAGGCTGAATGAGCCCTTGCTCCGCAGCACGCTGTTAAATTGGCAGAGATTTGGAATGGTAGAGTGACTTGCAGCAAAATGATGTTTGTGAGGCTTCATGCAAAGCCCTGCTTTCTGTTACAGTGGTGTAATTATTTTACTGGCCCTCGAAACATGTACAGCAATGAATAGACATAACAGAAATGTCTGCCCCGAGCAGTCTGACTGTGAGAAGACAAGAGAGGAGGGGATGATGTGCAAGTAAAACTGACAATAAGATGATTGGCAGCTGTATTAATAGTGTTATTTGCTATAAATAACTTTGATCTCAAGTTAGAAGTTTCTTTTCATACACGTTTGCATAATACTATTGAGTCAAAATGTAACACTGCAGTCTTTTTTTTTTCCTCCCCCCCCAGACCAATCCATGATGCAGTTGAAAACGATCACTTGGAAATTGTCCGTCTGTTACTGTCTTACGGTGCTGATCCAACACTTGCGACCTACTCTGGGAGGACCATCGTGAAAATGACCCACAGTGAGCTCATGGAGACCTTCCTCACAGGTTCGTGGACATGTTGCATGGGGCTTTGCTGGTCATGGCAAATGAGGGGAACATTCCTTGACTCCCCAGAGCCCCATCTGCCTGGAGGGGATGGCTGTGTGCCAAGGAGCATTAGTGTAGGCTGCAGTGGCTCCCTCTCTGCCTGCAAAAGCCGTGTGGCCGCACGTGGGAAGCAGTAGCCGTGTGGGGGGGGGGCTCCTGCTCCTTCTAATTGAAACTCTGAATAAGTCATAAGGATTATGCTACTATCAGCTTTGATAGGTAGGTAGGAGGTCATCAGACTGTTTCAGCGCCTTCGGTTTTCTGCTTGAAATAAAAATCAACTTACCAAATCAAATAGCTGTTTATGACTAAACATAATCATGTTTTCCTATGGTCTTGCTTTTATCCTTCCAATACATATCTTTTTATAATTTCTGCCTCATTTTGTACCTGAAACACTATAAAACTATGTGAAAGGCCTTTGTCTTCAAACATGTCCCATGTTCCAACATGGTCTTAGTTTGGTTTTTTTTTCCTGTTAGTTTCAGATAAAGACCATAATAACT
The DNA here is from genome assembly GCA_024611175.1 of Megaceryle torquata. Taxonomy (NCBI): domain Eukaryota; kingdom Metazoa; phylum Chordata; class Aves; order Coraciiformes; family Cerylidae; genus Megaceryle; species Megaceryle torquata. Next base: position 39,337 of record JANIJG010023611.1, read on the forward strand.
TACCTCTGAGAATGTTTGGAGTGTTCATAGTCAAGGAATTTAAGTACTTAACCGCATAACTGTTTAAAAGGTGAAGTGTAGAAAGTGCATAGATGTATCAGGACTTAAGTAAAGTCCAGTATCTTGGACCTCTTAGTATCTTGAATCTTAGTATCTTTTCATCAACTTCAGTAGCAAATCTCCCAAATTATGTCTGTAGGACGGAATTACATCTACAGAATGTATCTGTGTGGAAAAACATTTTCCATCAGTTTGTTTGGGGCTGCTGTTTCACCCCGAGTTGGCATCCAGAATAACTGTGCAGGCTAAAAAGTGTAGTACATCCTACGTCTTTCACAAATATAAAATGCCACTCTTGGTTTCTGAGGCCTTGGGTTGGGTCTGTGCCTGTTTGGGTGATTGTTTGACGTGGTGGGTCATTATTTGATACGATGGAAGAAAGGATGCAGGAGAAAACTGAATTCCAGGAATGTCTGTGAGAATGGTGTGTACATGCTGTTGTTTGTTGCATGTGCGTCAGGAATAAGGTATGTTGTTTTGGGGGGTGTTTTTTTTGCTGGAAGGTATGGAGGATGCATAGTGAGATTGTATGACACACTTGCCAGCTTTTTGTTCTCATCAGTATGTTTTTGTTGTTGTTTTTTTCCTCTCCAGAGTATTTAACTGACCTGCAAGGTCGAAGTGTTGATGACCCTGGTTTGTACTGGGATTTCTATGGCAGCTCTGTGTGCGGTGAGCAAATGTTACCCTTTTATTTCTTTGTATGAGGAGACTTTCAAAACATCCAGCACGTGGGGGTGGGGGCTGTTTTGTTCTTACGGTAAAGGAAGCTAGGAAGGAAGCAAACTGATTTTATTTACAGATCCTGTTAGTGGAAGAAAAAGCAGGGCCTGCATCAGTCTTTTCGATGCTGACTTGGCACCTTTATTCAATTTTATTTAGATCCAAAAGATGAATCTGGATTTGACATCTTGGCGAATCCTCCTGGCCCGGGCGATGAAGATGAAGATGACTTTAGCGATGTGTTTGAATTTGAATTTTCAGATGAGCCTCCCTTGCCATGTTACAACATTCAAGTGTGTCTCTCTCAGGGGTAAGAACAAATACAGGGTTTGGGGTAAAAATAGCTGAGATGATCTGCTTGGGATGGCAGCAGTTTGTGTCTGTGGGGAAATGGGTTTGCATTTATCTAACGTAAACGAGAGCACAATACTGTAACTGCCAGGCTTTTTAGAAATAAGCTAATGGGAGGTGAGAGCAGGGAAAGGCTGATTTGTCAGGAGTGTGTTTTGAGTGCCACACTTTTGAGCTGGATGAATGATGTTTGAATGTAGTAGATTCCTTCCTTCCTTCATCCCAAGCAGGCATCTTGGTATAGCATCCCAAAATACACGTGCTTCTAGCACTTAAATTTGGATATTGTTTGTGGGTGTTCCTAACTTTATTTAATGGACTTTCCTGTTTTGCTGAGTGGACATACTTTTGTGGATGACAAAACAACACTGTTACTGCTGTTTTTTAGACTTTGCAGCAAAACTGATTTAAAGCCCTGGATCATATCAAACAAACAAACATCTTGCAGAAGATACTATGATACTTAAAAATAAACAAAGACCTGGAAAATTTTATCATCTGTTACATTCAAGATATAAATTAGCTTCATAAACAGCTACTGTTTGTCATTTGCACCAGTTTTGATGACAGCCGTGGGAAAAATACCTTTAAATATTAATCATGCAGGAGTGTGGGTTTTGGCATGTTTTTGTTCTTTGGGCAGTGGATATAACTTAAGCTCTCTTGAGTGGACAAGTACAAAGATTGAATTAAAAAAATGTATTCTTCATCTGAGAAAAAATCCTCTGTTGACCTGTATTTAATATTAGCAACTCTACACATCAGAGGTGCTGAAGTTTCCGATTATAACATTAGGCCATTTCCAGACTTGCTAAATGGGAGTTGGACTCAGCTGGGCAAACCTTTAACCATGTGAGCAGCCATGGGGATGGCTGTTGACCTATGTGTTTGCTTGTGAGCCCTGGATGTATAGACTCCAGTACCCTTACATGCCTGGTCCCCTTCCTTCCCCAAAGCTGTGGGCAGCGGTACTGTGAGTAAATACGTACGCACCTGCACATCTGTCATATGTGACCCTCTGGAAAATGGCCTTGATTTCAGGGGGGTTGTTTGTGTGGGTACAGTTGGGGAGGGTTTGTCACGCAGTGATAAGGTGGAGAGTCAAGAAGGCTGTGACTTAATGTCGGTTATTCAAGCCTCTTTCTCCTTTGCTTCCACAGACCACGAAACTGGCTTTTGCTCTCGGACGTGGTGAAGAGGCTAAAAATGTCATCTCGCATCTTCCGCTGCAACTTCCCCAATCTGGAAGTCGTCACCATCACAGAGGCAGAGTTTTACAAACAGACTTCCCTCAGCCAGCTGTTCTCTTGTGCTACGGACCTTGAAGCTTTTAACCCAGAGAGCAAAGAGCTGTTGGACTTGGTAGAGTTTACAAGTGAACTCAAGACTTTGCTCGGCTCCTCGCTTCACTGGTTGCATCCGCACGAGGACCCTCGCTTCGACATCCTCTGGTGAACCATCAGGCCATTTAATGTACAGTGCTCTATACAGTTACTTCTTTATGTATATGTGTTCAAATGCAATTGTTTCTGTAAAGAAAGGACACTATTAAATATAAAAATATCTTTCCTTTATATAAGAGCTCTGAATTCCAGTTGGATGGATTTTGGAAGAATTTTTTTTTAACTTCAGTCAGTTTTTACAAAATTGTTATATAATGTTTCTTTAAATGCACACAGGCTTTGGGATAAGTTTGTTATTACTCGGAACACGTTTTTTTTTTTTTTTTTAAAGAACACACCCACACATTGACTTTGTTTCATACAAAGCACTGATTACACAGAACATACTTTTTCTAGGTGATGTGATCAAAGTCGTGTGGCTTGTTTGGGAGATAGAATTCGGTAAGGCACTTGGTGATATTATTTTTGTTTTTTTGTTTACAGAATTACCTGCTTTGGCCAGGTAAGCACTATTGAATATAATTCGATAGTTTGTAATATAAATTAAACCATATCCATACGCATCAACTAATTGTAAGAACTTTTATATCCTAATTTAAAAGCTGTGAAATTTAGTTTTCACACATCAAACCGGATTGTTTATATATGTTTAAACATTTTATGCTCTTTATTTAAAGAAGACTTTGAACTATTTTTTCTGTACCTTGTAAAATATTGAAAAACTAACATATGTTGAAGTTGCTTGAAACTGTACATAAACTAAATTTTCTGAATTGTGTGTTTATGTTTGAGATCTGTGTTTTAACTTTGTAAGTAAATCTCCTGCCTTTGTATTTATATTTTACAAAAATTTTCTTAAAAGGCAATAAAACTGTTGAGAAATGAAGAGGCTAAAGCAACTCCCATTAATTCCATGCCTGGTTGTGAAATGAGCTCTGACTCATTAATGTTTATGAGAAGAGGCTCCGTGTGCGGTTCCTGAAGCGGAGCAGAGCTGGCACAGGTGCTGTCAAGCAGCTGATGAAATCTGAGGTAGAATCTGCATCGGCTTTCTAAATTCGAGGTTACAGGAAAACATCTGGCAGGTGCCTTTTCTGGGACAGAGGTTTAAAAGTGGTATTCACAATACTTTCTGCATCAACCTTTAAAGAGTTGTGAAAAAATTCAATTATTTCCCCTCCTTTGTCAATGTTGTAAGTTGGATTGAATTAATTCTTTTCTCAGTAGTGTCTGCGGTGGGGAGGAAAATAGTACCAGGGTAAATGCTTTAGTTTTAACCTGGAGCATTAAAGCTATGATCATGCTTTGAGGGGATTGGAAGGGACAACAGTGACCAGAATGTCACTTTTACACAGCTCAGGAACTTGGGAGCTAAGAGGCTGGTCTCCCTGGGCTTTGGCAGGCCCTTTCTTAAGGGGCTGGGTCAGTCCTTCCTCTTGTGGAAAGAAATTCTTGCTGTGAACCCCCAAACTCTTGAGTTTTGCTTTGGGGCTGTTTTTAACAGTAGTATGTCCTATGGTAGCCAGACACTTCAGCTTAGATCTTTAAGTCATGCTGCTCTTCTGATGAGGACTGGGACACTCCCCAAAACACCTTGAGCAGAGCACCTTGTCCATCTGAGAAAAGCATCTTGGCAAAAGTTTCTCTGTCTGGAGCAGTGACACTCAGAGGTTTTTGATTAATGGACAGTGTACTCAGGTTAAGTCTTTGCTCTTGGGGGAGCTTAAGAAAGGGTGTGAATTACCCTCGTCCTTCAGGTAGGGGAGAAAAACACTTCATTGCTTTCCAAAGGGAAAGACACACAGCTGATCCCTCTCATGGTGTGTTGCCATCGAGTCTTTTGCCAAATGTTTGCACTGTGGCTTACAGTGGGACTGCTTCTGGAGGTAAGGTGGTTTTGTAGCTAAGCCAAGAGGCAAGAGAGGGGTCCAACATCTGTCTGCTGCTGGCAGCTGAACTCCCATTTCTGCACAGGACAGGGAATTTTTAGTCCTAATACAAATACTTATATCTCTCTCCAAACTTTGGATAAGGGTGATGGTCTTTCCTGTATGGCTTACACACACACCCTGGGTTTCCTTTAAGGCCAGCCTCCAGCTTTTCAAGGAACTGAAACACAGACATCCCTACTCTCCAGTGCCATCTGCTTTTATGTCCCGATTTTCCCAGAAAGCAGAAGCAGGCCAGAAAAACTTAAAGCAAGGGAGAACGTTACAGGCACGTTTATCTGATCAGCTGTGTAATCCTTGGATGGCTTGAGCTGAGTGTAAATCAGTTTCATACCACTTCCTAGGGGTGCGTGGCAGACACCTCACTTCTCCCTGTGCCCTGCAGGCAAACGGAAGATTGACATGGTTTCCTCTTTTGGCCAGCTCCTCCTCAAATGATCTTGAGCACGTGCTCTCCAAACGTGTCCGCTTAGTCAGCTTTCCACTATCTCCACTGAGTACAGTTGGGCCTTCTCCATGCTGGTGCCTGCATCCGTGCTCAAATACAGTAATCGCCTCATGCTGCTGTAATACAAGCATGTGCCTGCACTGGGGCCTGTCTGCGCTCCAAAAATAGGGCTGTGGCAGGGAGGCACCTGGTTGCAGTCCTGTCCCTTGACATAACACAACTGTTTTATCTTCTAGGATATACTTTTTAAAAGAGATTTTGCTGTGTGAGGGTGCTTGAGATAGCACGGCAGGTTCAGTGAAGGAGGAGGGCAGCATCCCGAGCTGCAGGGCACATGAAGCTGGCTTGGCTTGACCCTATTCTGGGCAGTTTGGGAAAGACTGTCACGGGAGAGGCTGGATGCATGTGTAGTTTGGCAGTAGACAAGCCCAAGGGGTAGTTACCTTGGGAAAGGAGAGGAGAGGAGAGATGGCAGCATGCCAACAGGGAGAGAACTCAATGACGACAAGTGTAGGCAGGGGAGTTGAAACACTGGCTGCCTTGCCAGCATGGGGACTGGCTGGATCCTGCATGGTGCAGAGCCAGGGACTGAGCTAGCTCCAACCAGCAGGGCAGGGCAGGGCTGGGAGAGGACTGGTGTTCAGCATTTCAGCTTCTGGACTCACACTGCTCTCCTTTAAAGCACTTTCCCATGCATCCTTCTTGGGCTAGAGACGCTCACTTCACACTGCTGGCGTTGTTCCATGTTAATAAAAACTAAGGAAACAGAAATGCAGCCTTTGGGGATGGTAAAACCCTGCCAATCCCATGTCCTGCCTTCTGCAAGGTGAGAGTGCAGCATTGATGCTGTTGGGGCCCAAGCCATGGTGTTTCCTTGAATTTCCCCTGATTATCACTTGGATTTACCTGGCTGGGAGGTTGCGCTGCCCTGTGGAGGTGTTGGAGAACCACTGGTGCAAAAGGGAAAAACCCCATCTCTCTGTTGAGCAGGCAGGTGAGCCTCACTGAAGGGAGTTTCCTTTGTCAAACTTTCACTTGTTGATGGCTGGGAAATCCCAGGAAATCCCAGGCTGGCTGACTGGCCAGGGGGAAGTCACATCATGGGCGATGCTGAGATAAGTGATGCTGTTGACGACTGCAAAATATTGAACTCCTTTGCCTTCTTGTGTTACCCAGGAGAACTGGATTCTACATAGTGGGGTCATCCAGGCAAGTTTCCCATCTGGATTATTTCTTCCTCTGGACCCTCTTCTTATTTCTTCTGCTTTGCTGTTGTTTCCCCCTTTTGCTCTCATGGCCTAGCTGGAAACTCACACCAAAGACACTGGTACAGTGAGTGGCAAGCAAGGGCTAGAGGTGTTTGGTCCTTGCTTGTACTCTTTGGGGAGCAGTCTGCTAAAGAGAGAGCCCAGATTCCCACTGGAAGTCTGACCCAGCTTGTAGTTTGCAGGATCAGAGGCACAGAATGGAAATTGTCTTAAAAACTGCTCCCAGGGGCCAAGCTCATTCCATGAATCAAAGAGTTTGAAGCTGACTCCTCCCTCCATTTCTGTGCTAAAGAGCAAGACTATAGATGGGATCCATCGTTTGTACATTAATATGAACAAGGTGTCAGGGAGTGGTAAATGCAGGCAGCTGCCATTCCCAAGCTCCGTGGGGCTGCTGGTAAATGTTCAGCATCATTTCTTCAGTTCGTACAGGAAAAAGGCACACATTGCTACTTTAAACTTGTACAGATGCAAGCTAACAGTGTCATATCTGATTGAAGTTGTTTGCAGAACATTGTATTTTCATTTCAGTATGGGTCCAATATTGGTAGGAGAGGACCTTGGCACCACTACACAAGACAGAAGAGCTGAATACCACTGTTGTGAAGGCATATATTAGGTCTTTTCTCAAGGTATTTATTCACCTTTGCATTTCTGCTAGAAGGAGGGGCAGGAGGAGAAAGTGACTGGAATCTATGAAGTTTCACTTTAAGAGTTTGTAGTGTTATCAGGGGAAAAAATCCTCAAAGAGATCTGAACAAGATGAAGTTCGCCTTAAATACCGTGTCTAGATGTCTGCACTGTCTTTCCACATACATCAGTCTTGCTGGTTCTGCATTTCACCCATTAGTGTGCTTTACATGAGTTCACTGTGATTGCAGAGTGAAGAGATAGTATTTTCCTGCAAGTTAAGTGTGATGGATCATTAGGAGCAATGCTGCCTTCTACCCTTGGGGGTGAAGGCAGCACATTGCTTGTTTCTAGTTTGGCAGCCCCGAAGCAAACCTTGTCCACACCGTGCACACATTTTGCTCCATCAGACTGACATGACTGTAGCCGGTTGCTCTCCTGAGCCAGGTATGAACCACAAATCTGTCACTAAATAGATTTTCCTTTTGTTGTCACATTAATTTGCAACTCATTAATAGTGACAGCAGTGAGGTACTGCACTGATGCAGATTTGCATATTCATGACCAACTTATTATTAAACAAATAAGATTTCCCTAGCTTAGGAAGCACCCAGTGTAATGCCACATTGTGCATTATATCAGCCTGGATGTTTTATTTTCTCTTTAATATGTTAATAGATGCGAGGGGTGCTCTTTTTTTTAAGTAAATGTGCATCTATAAAATAACATGTAATTTAAAATACCAGAATCGTTTAAATAGTAATCCATTAACAAACCTGCCAATAATTGAGCAGGAATACCTATTTAATGTACAAATCAATTAATCAATTCTAACTGCTGGCTTTGTCGCCTGATGACCGTAATGCTGGCAGTACCAGCAAGGCACAACCAAGTCACTGTACCAGTGAGGTGAGCGAGGGGTGGACAGACATCTGATCCTGCATTTTATGGTTCATTACAGTCAAATTGTTTGTTTTTCATAGTTGCTTTTGTCTATTCCCCCCAGAGGAGTAATGGGAGAGAAAGTGAAGACGGTGCCGATGTGGTACTTGCTGCCACCCTCTCATCCTACTTGCAGCTCTTCAGCATGGCTGAGGGAAATGTGGCCATCGTGGCTCTGCCAGGTCCCCCCACACTCCCTTATTTCCACTGGCAGCTGCTCCCTGTGGGCACTGCCTTGACACCAGCTATGGCTCAGCTCTGGGGAGGAGGAGGGCAGCACTCCAGCCCCTGGCATGCCAGATGGGCAGTAGGTAGCGTACTCCCCTCAGCACGGTGCGGAAGGTGCACTCCTGAGCCAGAGAAACTGTGTGTGTCAGGGGGGAAGCCCTTGGGAGCTCAACAGCTGCTCAAAATCTGCAGGCAGGAGGAACGGGAGGTGTGAAGCATGGGGTTGTCCTGTAGGCAGGTATTTTAGTTCACTTGCTGATGGTGGTGAAAGTCCTTTGCCCACAGAGTAGCATAACTTTTTTCTATCAGGCTATTCAAGACTAGCTGGCATACTTATCAAAACCTCCTTCAGCTCCCTGCTGCATCCACATTTTTCATTCCTTTCTGGCTCTTTTAACAATTTGTAGGGTACTGGGCATAATTATATGTGTGGGAACCAGCTGGTTATTGTAAAGTTCCCCTCAGTCCTCAAGTTATTTTTTTTCCTGGCTTGACTTTCTAGAGGCCTTTGACAGCATTGCCTAACCATGAGGCGAATGCGGTTCTTACCCCATCCTGCTGTTTCCTTATGAGTCATAAGCCACCCTTTTTGAACCACTGGCCCGTGCTCCCAGCCTCCCCAGGCTCAGGAGCTCCTGTTGCTGGCTAATTGTAAGGGGTGCGTGGCCCTGAAGAGACACAGCTAAAGCTGAGGATGGTGAAACACAGCCGTAAGTCACCCCAAACACTATACTCCTGCAGGTGCACAGCAGGGTGAGTCTGTTTGTAAAACCTGTATACAGCAACCTCCCCGTGCCCTTCTCCAACCAGGGATAATTTCATTTTCTGATGTGGGATCTGTCCTTATCTTCATCTCCCCACCCATGTCCTTCCCTGGCACAATGAGGGGTGCCACCTGGGCTGTATCCTGATTTCTACTGCTCCATGGCTGCAGCCATTTTCACTCATGAAAGGTGTAGAGGGTTAGGCAACACATGTGGCAGATGCTCGTGATGTCAGAGACAGTGGTTAGTATTTGTAGCTGTTGAAATATCAAGGAAAAGGCTCCCCAATGAAAACCCTCTGCTAATATGCCATAAAACTCCTGTTTAAGTAAGGCCTATGCGAAGGCAAGTCCTGACAGGCCTCCTGAAATGAAAAGGGCAGATTATTTAACAGCTGATCAACACTAATAACCCTTGGCAAATACAGTATGCAAATTTAGCACTGGAGCCAACATGTGCTGAAGGGACTCTTTTCTGACAGCCTGGCCTGGCTGCTCTCAAACTGCCGCTGTTAATCACAGGGCCCAGTGCTCTGGGAGTGGGCAGACCTGGGCTATGTCTACCACGTGTCAGGTCAGTGGTCTGTGGGTGCTTGTTTAGGAGAAGTTCCTCCACCACCACAGGAATCTAATGGATATTTGGTGTCTGACCACTCAGTGGGCTCAGGCTCCCTTGCTGAGATGCTGAAACTGGTGGCATAAAGTACCGAGGGAATTGAAACAAACAGTCTGAGGCTGGATATCTTACCTCCTCCCTTTGTGACATCTTAGGGGAAATATCAGGTTAAAATATCTTTGTGATATGTCTGTCTACAAAAAAAAAACCAAAACCCAAAACCCCTTCTTTCTAAATTGTGCCAACCCATGGGCAATGTTAAACTTGGGATGAGAGTTGGGTACAGAGTGGATTTCATCCTTCTGCCCCCAGCTCCATGTCACACAGGTGGCTTTGTATCTGCCTGGCTGTCCTGACCGACCCAGTTTCCCCAGCCCAGGGACACTACCTGTGCTACCTGCCAGCTGCTGCGAGCACCTGGGGATTTGGGGCACCTCACTGCAGGGCCAGCTCAGCAGAGCAGTGATCGTGACAGCTACGTGATAAAGCAGGGTCTACCTCAGGTGATGGCGTGGTCTCAGCTGGGACCCCCCATGAGCTGGATGCACTCACTAGTCTGTCAGAAGCCATACTCAGGAGACCCTCGGGCTAGGGGGCTACAGGATGGGAAAGGACTCTAGCCCCCTGCAAGGGGAGGAAGCAGTGCTGGCTGGCCATGGGAGCAGGGCAATGGGGTCAGGGATGGGCAACAAAGTGTTGCCCTTTTGGTGGCAGTGTGGCATTACCTTGGCTCGGAAAGATGGTTGAACATAAGCCTCCCGAGCCTGGATGCTCAGACCACCCACTAGCTTCCCCTGCAGCCGTTAACAGTCTATTGACCAAAAGTGCCTGGTCCCCAAGGGGTTACCTGTCCTGAAATGGCTTCCATGCCCGAAGAGCCCTTGCACCTTTGATTACCACTGTTTTCAAAGGCTCAGGAGTGAGCTTGATTAGCAAAGTCAACAAAGAGATGCAAATACACCACAGCAAAAAGGTGCCTTGTTAGTCTGGGAGTCAGTGCCTTGGGTAGCGGCAAACAACAGCTCTTGCTGTTGGGAAACATTAGAGAAGGGAGGGTGTGTTATTCTGGAGAAACCAGTGGATCAGACCAGCTCATGGTTCTGTGGACACAAAGCAGCGTCTCTGCCTTCAAGGTTATTTAATAGTAAACAAAGTGCTGTCAGGAGGAAAGCAGCCCACTGCTGCCCAAGCACTCAGACTTGGGCTATTTTGTGATCACAGTGGGAGCTGCAGCAGGGGCAGCACAGGCTTGAGAAATCCAGAAAGCCCCTTCCCAGGGTTATTTCTACAGCTACAGATCATCTCAAAACTCAGCCTTGTGCTCATTCCATATTTGACTTGCCAGGGCTTCAAACATCCAGCTGAGTTTCTAACAAGGTTATAGTCTTTCCTGCTCGGTGTTTTCTTTAACTTCACCTGTGGTAACTCTTGAGACCAGTACTTGCTGGGGCCCTTGAGGTTGAGGCAGAGCAAGGTGAGCCAGTCCCGGAGAAGAGGAGGAGGAGAGTGGGTCTGCTCAGCAGCTGGTGCCAAATTGCAGCAAAACAGCCCCAAGGACGTTCCTGTGCACGCACCCCTCTTCTGCCAGCGACTACCATGTGCAGAGGAATGCAAGTATCCCAGCAGCCTGTTTGTGAAGGCGTAAGACATTTTTTAAAATACACAATGGAGACTTCTGCAGGGCTCGGTCTTTTTGTAAAGTAAATTTATTTGACAGGTTTATTTCTTTATCAGGTATTTGTCTAACCCTGTGACACTGAGAGAGCTGATTTCCTGGTACAAATGTTAAAATGTAAACTCCCAGAGATGTATACTGTCACAGACAGTGTCCAAAATGTCCTCACCCCAGTTTCATCTAAGTGTCCCGATGTGACAGGTGGGGTCCCTAGAGATGCACAGTGATCACACAGGGCCACCATGATGTACAAGAGCCAGGAACAGAGATGGCCCCAGCAAGAGGACAGGAGATGGGCTTCTGGCCAGTCCTGGCTGAGTGGCTGGTGTATTCAGGGGTTAAATATAAGCCTTTTGCAAGTGGTGCCTCCCTCTGACAGGGTGGGGAGATTAGAAACACCTTAAGACCTGAAGGTTTTGCAGTACTGCTGGCTGATCAAATAAAAATACGTGAATTATAAATCAATGGGATTTAAAGCAGATTTATTTAGAAACTGAGATTGGGCACTGAGGGGCTTATGCAAATCACTCCAGGTAGGGGTGAAGATGTGCTGCCTCCTGTTTAAATTAGACCTGGGTAGGGCGCTGGGAGATGGAACAGGGCGACTGGGGAGGTAACCAGGGTGAAGGAGAGACTCAGATGTCTCCCAGCCTCGGGTGGCTGCCCGGCACTGGCCACTGACAGATGACAGCCAGACGGGAAGAGCAGGCGTACAGTGGCTGCAGCATGACACGAGGTCTCAACGCAGCCCGGTGAGTCAGGGACCACAGTCAGTCCCAGCAGCAATGGACAGGCTGGGGAGTCTCTTCCCTTGCTCACTCAGATCCTGGCTTAATAGGGAGCCTTTGCTGTGCTCCCTGACATCAGCTGCTGTCTCCCCTCCTCAGCATGCAGCAGCCTCGAGCATCCGACAGGAGAAGATGTTGAAGTTCTGTGTGTGTGTGTGTGCCAGGGGGTACTGGTGGCTTGTCCCTAGCCCCAGCTGTGCAGGAGATCCTGCTACCTGACCCAGCCTGGGAGCCAGCTCCCTTTTTCCATCAGGCCTGCAGTCACCCTGCAAACACATTAGCTTTTTCCTAAAAGGCACCAGAGAGCTTGAACAGCAACACCACTGTGACATTTATTAATTTTTTAGCATAGCTTGCCCTCCCTCCCCCACCCACTGTGATTTGCATACCTGCTAATCCTCTCCCTCCTGCAATAATTCTGTGAAGGACAGGGAAATTATATCTGAGTGATAACTCCTTGACTCCAAAGCTGTGGAAGACCCTGTGTGCCATCATGCTTAGAGCAGAGACTTCCAGCAAGTAGAAGCAGGAGGTTTAAACTTCTAAAAGCTGCACAACATCTACAAGACCCAAGGAAAGCCAGCCATCTTGAATATGTGAGACCCAGCCCTGCCAGTCCTGGATGGCTCTTCCCCTAGGACAGCCCTTGCTCCTGGCAAAAGTTTGACTTGAGAAAATTGCTGTTCCCTACTGGCAGTGTCTCCCCTGCAGCAAAGCAGCTTCCCAGGGGAGAGAGGAGGAAAGCCCTGTGCCCTGGAGGTTTCATCACTCCCCTCATCCCTGCCTGGGTTGCTGGGAATGCTTCCCCCCCCCCTCCCTCCCCCCCATGCTGTCACTGAGCATCCCATGGCAGGGCTCTGCTGCAGGGCTAGCTCTGACCCCACTTCAGATGCTTCAGATGGCTTCTGATGAGCTCTGTGCCATTTTTAGCCAGCAAGAAGCTGCAGACAGATGCGTGAGCCTAGTAGTTTAATTTGTCACTTTTCTTACTGCTGTCTTTATCCTCTTTCCCCTGACTTCTTATTTAATTTCAGTTTGTGGCTGAATGACATCTCTTCCAGGAAAAATACTAAAGAGGGGCCAGTAAGGTACAGTGAGAGAAAGAGAGTAATTCCCTCCAGAAGTCCCTGGAAAAGCCCAGCCAGTTTTTTCCTGTCCTCCCACCTTCTCTGTGTCCAAGAGGGGACAGAGCAAGCGGGCAGGGGAGGAAGGACAGCAGGTGATGAGTAGGTGGTGGAGAGCTCTAGGGATCTCTCTGCCCTTATTTGGAGCCAGTGATGTGGGTGGACAATGGAGGGGAGCATAGGAGAAGAACAGGAAACTAAGTTTCAGGAGGAAACTTTTATCACATGGTGATAAGCCCCTAAACAGCAAGCATTGCTCAGTGGGAGAGTCACTAAAACCCCAAGTGAGCTGCAGCTCTGTTAAAACTGTGCTGTGCTCTGACTTTACTGGTAAAAGGTCTGAAAGTTGCATCTTTGAGAGCTCTGGCATCAGCACAGCATCCTTGTGTGCCATGTATTCTCCTTGCTCCTTGCCCTGAGACAGCTACATAGACAGTGTGAAGAGATGATGGAGGCAAGAGGAGAGAGGTAACACCATATCTGTTCCATGACCCTGAGATACGGCCCCTGATCCTTTTTGCCAAACACAAGACGGGGCATCAGGGGCATCAGGACAGCAAACCTGGCATATGAGCCAGGGTGAAGAAAGACTACACCACTGTTCCATACGCCTGCAACATGGAGCGTCACTGGGCTCTCTAGGGACAGGCGCCGAGCTCAGAGGCTCATGCTGCGGGCAGGGAGAGCTGGCAGGGTGGGCAAGGCACACCTGGATCAGGCAAGCTGCCACGGGCAGGCTGCAAGCTCATGCTCGCACCATGCGCAGCCTTGAAGCGCGCCGGGGCAATTGTTTGCCAGGGATGTCAGTGGCTATTGGCAGAGCTTGCTTCATCAGGCACTGACAGCGAGGTCTGGGAGGTTCCTCTTTCTGGGCTATATTAAGGCGCACAGAACGGCTTGAGGGTGGGGGTGAGAGGACAGCAAGTAGTTGTGAAAGAGCAGCACGCCAGAGCTCGGGAGTAACTCAGGCCTTTTGGCAGTATTTCAGAAAATGGGGTGGTCCAGTTAGGGAGTTCAGGAAATTGTCTGAACTAGATTAAACATTTTCTAAAACCTTCTGGGTGCTTGAGAGCTGACTTGAAAGTTGGCAATGTTAAATAAAACAAAAGTTAACACATTTCCCTCGATTTATTTTCTTACAGAGCTAGTACAAAGTCAGACTATTTTTCATTAGTTTCAACATCCCCTTCCATCTGAAGGCAGGAGTATCCCCACAGTAAAATCCCAGGACGCTTGCACATCCATGCAGGGGGTTGTGTGCAGCGAGGAGCTGCCAAGCAAACCCACACTCTGCACCTATCTCCCTCCCTAGTGGAAATGGAGCCATTGATACAAAAGAACCCACCAGCCTGGGAATTTACCTGCTTCTGTCTCTTGGGAAAAGTTTCTACCGGTGGAATTTGAGGCAGTATCAGGCACAGAGCAGATGTTGGCAGCTTCCTCGCTCCATGGAAATAAGGAAGTAGGGGACCCACTTAGACAAACAGTCCCACATAAATCTTAGAGTGATGTTTCTTGCCCGTGCCCAATTCTGTACGATCTCTGCAGAGGGTAAATTGAACTCTGCTTCACTGAAGGCACCCAGTGCTATTAGTTATACCTGTCTTTATGGCAGAGCTGCTTTGGGTGAGGAAAGAAAAGCAGTATGGCCCCAGGAGAGAGAGGGGAATCAGAACATAAATGCAGGTATCAAAGCAGAAAAATGCAGAGAGCGGTAGTAGCCCAGGGTATGTTGGAGAAGAAAACAAACTCTTATCACAGTAAGAGCAGAGGAAGCCATCCCACTGAAGGGAGGAGACAAGGAGGACAGATGACATCCTGCCGAGAGGGAATCTAAGGTCTGGGGGAGGGAGAGCACAGGCCCAAAGGCATGGCATTGGGAAAGGATGCAGCTCTTAAAGCCACAGCTTCACCGAGCGCCTCTGCTGACAGGCAGCCGAAGGTAGCCGGCCAAACAAGCAATTCCCGGGCGGGGAGGGAGGCTGAGGGCGGGTGTGTGACCACGGGTATTTTCAAGTAGTACTGTTTACAGGCTCCTTGCTATCCACCAAGTCCCAGGAGAAAGTGAGAGCCTAAAGATGCACCTGGAATCTGGTCAGATGAAAATGAATTATTAAAAGAAGTGGAGATTTATTGCCTTTAAAAAATTTATTAACAAGACATGAACAACTTTCTGCATGAGCAATGTCAGGAGGCAGGGGCAAGAAGAAGAGTTTTGCCTTTCAAGGCAGTTGGCTCCCAGGAGAAACTGTCTGTGACCACGCAGGGGTCAACAGTGTGCCAGCTTCTACTCGGTGCCCAGTCCCTTTTGGCAGATGAGTTGAATCCAAAGGATAATGCAGAGGGACCAAGCAGAAATGCTAAGGACACTTCCCCTTTCAGTGTAAAAACCTCATGAGTGATGGGAACTTTGTCTAAGCCCTGTGAAAGCTAGGGAAGCCTGATTGCTTTGCTTTAGGAAGGAGCAACTGCCAATCCACCCCCAGACATTGGATTTCCAAGATGTCCCTCTTTTTATAGCCAGGAATTGAGAAGTATACTCCGACCTCTAGCAAAGGAGGAGTGATGCTGTGAGGACAAGGGAAGGAGGAGTGATCCAAGAGAGAGGATTCCCAGCAGTGAGTCAGAGCGAGAAGAGACTAAGGTGGAACTGGTAAAAATAGTTCGGGGAACAGGGACAAGTTCTAAAAGAAGGCAGTCTTTGTGCAAAGAGGATAAAATAAAATCAAAAAGGGCTGGAGCAGCACTACGGAGATGGAGCTGAAACTGAAAACAGAAGAAAAGGCAGAAGAGGAACACAAAGAGAGGATCCTGACAATCATGCTTTATGTAACATTTTAACACCAGGGCTTATTAGAGGGATTGCTATTTCTATCAATCTGTGAGTGTTGTCTGCACTGGCAGGTGGAGGTGAAGACACTTGTCCTCATGACTTCATTATAACACTAGAAATAAACACAATTATTCTCTGGAAAACTTCCATTTATGTTCTTCAAGTCCAAAAGGGTGTACCTGAGGAAGAAAAGCAAAAGGAAAGCCCTGTCCCCATATACAAACACACACAACACACACAGGACCCCCACCCTCTCACAGTTTACTTACAGCTAGGTAGAAAACGGAAGACTACCAGTGTAACCTTCAGAAAGCTGATCACAAGAACATTATTCAGTTAATGCTACCAGTGAGACTGTGATCGCACTAAGATAGCCACCATGGGCTGACAAGCAAAGCTGAACTCTGTATGTGTGCTCTGTGTATAAACATGTTGCACCTCTTGCTGCAGGTCTTGCTAAGAGAGGTGTTGAAAACAGCCCAGTGGTTTAGGATCTTGCCCTGTCCGATGGCCAAAATTCACCTGTCAGTGTTTGGTTGCCCAGTGTGAGACTGACCAGGTGAGGATGCATGTGACGCTTGTTTCCATGTGGTGTGGTGGGCCTGTGTCACAAGCACAGCCAGAAGTGTATGTCCAGAACCAGAACTTTTAATACAAGGGTGAGAGACCACTGGGATGGGCTGCCCATAGAGGTGGTGGAGGCCCCATCCCTCGAGTCATTCAAGGTCAGGCTTGATGGGGCTCTAAGCAACCTGCCCTTAGGTAGAAATGTCCCTACTTGTGTAGGGAGGTTGGAGCAGATGACCTCCAGAGGTCCCTTCCAGCCTAAAACATTCTATGATTCTGTGATTCTATGAACCAACCTGTCAGTCAAGGGCATTTGTGTACATCTCTCCCTCTCCAGCTCTCAGGTACACAGCAGTACAAAGGCGGAACATTTTCTAAACCGTAACCACTTTCCCCACCTCTGATATTAGTCACACTCTGGTAAGTATTTTCTGGTGAGTCCACCTCACGTTTTCACCAATGAATAAAAATTCCTATTGGTGCCCCTACTCTGAGAAATACCACAAGACAGCAGCTACTCTGCAAATTTGGATTCCACCCTTCAGTGCCCAAATCTATGAAAATGAATGTAGCCATTTGTCTTGTCATTTCCCCTCCCTCTCCAGGGGGTCTGTCACAGGAGCAAGTTACAACGAAAGGGGCTAAACCCAGCACACTCGGACTTCCCACAGATTCATTCCTGCTCCTCTCTTGCTGTCCCTCCCTGATCACCCACTTCTGTGGACCCTGCTCTGCCTATGTCTTGCATTTTCTTTTGAACTTTTATTTTTCCTGCCCGTGGTTGAATGTCCTTTCATGTGCATGACGTTTCATTCACATACGTAACAGTGACGCTGGCCACACCATTCTCAATGCAACAGAAGCAATTTGCTCATGGTGATTTACTGTAACAGCTGTGTTCTCTTGACCAAGATGTGAACTTCTGCTTGATTTTGCTGCGACGCGCAGAGATGCGTAATGGTGTTACTACAGCTCTGAGCTGTGGCCCAGTCCAGAGGAAGGCATATTGGAGCTCTGACAAAAGTTGCAAGGGAAGTCCCCCTCTGATCCCCAAGGCTGTGGTTTACAAACCAGATGGTAACTTTTGCGCATGGATGGCCTCCAGCCACGCTAAAACACATACTTGAAGAAGACCTGGCCTGCTGCTAGAGACTCTGTATTTGCAAACAAACAAGCCCATCAAGGAAAAAAAAAAACCAAAAGTTCTTTAAAGCTAAAGTGTGTTTTTCTGGAAACAATACCAAAACCAAGTCCAGCCATTATATTAAAAAAAATAACAGGTAAACTGTCTCCCCACTCCCTGTATCTTGAAAATCCCATTATCTCAGGAACAAAGACTAACAAGCACCAAGCTCTTTGTCAGAGCTGTCTTCTTAGCGCTAAGTCACACGGTATCTTCATTGGGGTGCTTTGTAGGTAGGGGAATACTGCTGTTCTGTGCTAGCAATGTGCTTCTACTGTGAATGCAGGTGTAGCTGTAAAGCTGGTTAGATAAAACTACAGAAAACAGCCCTGACAAAGAGCAAAACAAGTAGCTTCAGCAGCCATGACTGGTTAGATTGATGTGAATGTGCCTGCATGAGGTGGGATCACACTAATGTTCTCTCACAGCTGGCATGGCTGTGGTGGTGGACACTCTTGGTGCAGAGCTATCAACCTTCTAAGAACTCCCTTGTGTTATGTTGTCCCTTGCAATGGTGTGTACAAGTCTTACCTGGAAAGCAAGTTAAAATAACACATTCTGTGGCAACTACTGGAGAGTTGACCTGAGAAGGGGAAATGGGATTTCACTGCATTAAAAATAGGACAAGCCACTCACTCATCGATATTCTTATTAAACTACTTAACCTGCCTCAGACGGGTATACAACAAGGCCAAGCAATGTGGAATGTATTTGAGCTGAGAAAGGGAAAAAAAAAAAAAGGAAAAAAAAGTTCTCTAAAGGAAAGTTCAGATACATTTCAAAACACTACGGCTCTAAAAACACCAAAGGAGTTTGATAAAACTTCTCAGAAAAACTTTCCTTCGAGAGGAAATAGGGCAAGTGAGATCTCAAAGGGAGACTTTTTTTTTTCCTGGGGTGCAGAGATGATGTCTGGAAAATCTCCAACCCTAAGCCTTCTGAATGTGCATTTGTCCTGAGCTGTACATAGCATGGCTACTGTCAGGGTGTAATTAAGACAAGAACATGCACTAGGTTCACTGACTAAAGTCCTGGATCAATCTTGGATGTAGCTGAGACCCCAGATTCACCCAAAGCAGCTGAGTTACCACGAAGCACTGATTCACCAATCCTTAAAAAGAGTGCAGCCTTTTTTTTTTATTTTTTATTATTTAATTCCTCTGCTAATTACCAGCAGGTAGTGAATATGAGAGTGTTTATCCTCCCCCAGCTCACTACCCTGCTGCGTTATGACAGATGGAATGTTAATTAACATGACCTGGCAGATAATATTTAATGCAAGACAGAGTATCATGGAAACATCTGACTGCCTCAGGGCTGGTCACCTACCAGGTACACCCAGAAAAACCTTTCCTGTGCACCATCCTAGGGGCACTGGCGGCTTCTAGTTGAGCTAATCCATAAACAGGCTCAAGGCTGTGCCTACACCAGGGTTTCTGGCTCCTTTTGCCCTTGTTGCTGCTCTCTCGCAGGTCAGGGTGTGGGTTAGCTGCTTGGTGTCACCGGCTGCCTCTCCCTAGACCCTGAAAGCCAAGTGGGCTTGGCTGTGGGCATGTCCAGGCCAGGCATCTGCACGAGGGTGCTGGAGGGGCTGGAGCTGCAGGCTGAGATACCTCAAGATGGTCAGTCCCTGGGTGATGCTCTCACTGCTGCCAGGCACCCCGGCAGCCAAAGCGCTGCGTCCCTTGTCCACGGCCCTTGCACCCAGCCTCCTCCTCTCCCTCTCACTTCTTGCAGGCCCAGCATTCATCCTCCTCCTCCAGACGTTTCACCGAGCTATCACCGCTTGCTCACCAGTGTTCCCAGTATACCTGGCATGCCCAGTCTCCCCAGCTGCAGTCAGCTTGTGGCCAGAGACCCAGCCTCCATTGGTCCCCACAAGATACCAGGGAACACAACCCCGGGACACCCAGGCCCTGTCACCCCGGGTTAGACACCATGACACCCTTCCTGCTGCCCTCACCTCCCCTGCCTGCCCCACCCTTCCTCCTCCCGATTGGTCCACCCTGAAGCATGCAGAGTGTGGCAATTGGTTGGCCAGGCAGCGTGCGCGCCACCATTGGGCGGCGGTCCTGCCAGCCACCTGCGCGCGTGAGGGTGCCTGCCGCCATGGTGGGAGCGGGGCAGCACTGGTGCGGGGCTGGGAGGGAGGAGGGAGCCAAGCGGAGCTGGTGCAGTGTGTGTTCGAGTCACCAGGGCGAGACCGCGTGTGGTTACGTACCCAGGCGGTGGTGCTGTGTGCAGCCCTCACCCCTCGGCGCTGCCTGTGACGCGGTGGGACCGGTTCGCTCTCCCCTGTGCAGACACACAGAGCCAGCACACACCTAAAGCTGTCTGCTCAAGGCAGGAACCACGGGCAGGATTTAAAGATAAACCACACGGAGTATGACTTTACCAAGCCTCAGACTAATGCCAATGCATCCACGTGGTCGCGGAGTAAAACAGCAAACAAACAAATGTTCAGTGGTAGCTTTGTAAAAGTGTGTTGCCACGGGAGGACTTGAAAGGGGATTTGACCACAAACTAACTGAAGAAAAGCACCTGACTCCTCTGTTCTCACTCGGTCAGCTCCATCCAAGAGAAGGCAAGGAGGAGACAAGTGCTGAATTAGAAGTTACTGTATTTTATTTTTTTTTTTAGCAAATGGTGTATTGTTATAGGCACAAGTAAAAGAAGAAACTTGTTCCTAGGCCTAATGCGGGCACCAGAACCACAGCTGCTTGAAGATGGAGAGGTGCAGAGCACTTGTTTGTCCCCCACCTGCACAGCGATAGGCTGAGCTCAGTGCAGCGCCCAGCATGTCATGTAAGTTGTATACCAGAGTCAAAGAGTGAGCACTTCAGCATGAGATCCTGAGTCTGAGCAACTCAGCTGTCATTTTAAATTGAGAGAATTCCTTTAAAATAAGGGTATTCATTTGCAAATACCAGAAGATACTGACACGAAGAAGCTTTGCAAAGCTCCCCCAGCCCTGTAAATGGAAGATCAGACTTTCTCTTATCTTTGAAAATACTAATTTAGCAAATGAGCTACCAGATGCTATCTCTTAAGTGACTTGGGCCAGCAATTTCTGATAATTTTAACAAATTTAACCAGTATCATGTGCGTGCACATACACATACACAGACAAACACGTCTTGAAAAGCAGGAGTCAAAAAGCTTCTCTATCTGCAAAAACTCTATACCGTTATTGCTGGGAACAGCCTTTCTGACCACAGATATCTAAAAGACAGAGTGGTCTTTGGATACTATTTAGTTCCAAAGGGGCTATAAAAGGCAGATGGTCTCATTAGAAACAATTTATGCATATATATTTCTAGGAGCTGAACACTGCCAGAATAGGTTTAGCTCTTTCACCATACCGAGGAAAATATCACCACTTGCAAATGTTTCCAGTTTGCAAAATAATGACCTATCCAAAGTAGCTAAGCAACTAATTACTCAAATACTAGAAGGTTATATGCCAATATTATCACATTGTTGGTCTCCTGGGCAAACAACTTCACATTCCTCAAACTGCCATATAGTGTCATTAGACTCTGCAGGAAAGTCCTTTCTTAATAGTACAACAGCAGCAGCCCCAATGCCCCTGTGCTTATGCCATCATTTCAACTATTATTTCCAATCTCCAAGTCAAATCACTTATTAATTAGAGAGGCAACTCTAGCAAACCCAATTACCCGCAGGCAGTTTCTTCCCAGATGTGAAGCACTTCTTGGAGATGGACCACAATCCCAGTTCCTAGGGAATGTTTGTGATTTTTCTCTCCAACATATCAACCTTTATGCTCAACCCTGGCAATACCTCTCCCAGGCCTTGTCCACAACACATCTGCTGGATGCATTCCTCCCCCAAGCTCCAAATCCTGGAAAATTCAGTCTATACAACCTTGGGTTGTGTGGAGACAGCCATGTGCAGGCATGTGCACTTTTAAGGCCTATACTCAATGTCTTTGAATGTTTCTTGGGGGTAGAGCAGGCAGAGCACAAAGAAAGCAATGACTGTATAGAGAAGTGGAGTTGGCTCAGGAAATTGCAAAAGACAGCAGCTCAGAGACTTGGTTTCTGAATTCACTTAAAACAAATAAATACTTTTGATGATGGATTTTTCATCAAAAGGTCAGAGAGAAGCCGTGTTTCAGTGGGGTGAGTGCTTTTGTGGAAGATATGTGAGGGTATATGTGGAACAGTGGGGTTTTGAGCCTTCATCTCTTCTTTTTAGAATGGTCTGAAGCTAGCATGTGTAGCAACAAATATGAACTCTTTTATCCTAAAGGGGTCATCACACATGTTTAACAAATACGCTCTACATGCAAAGATTTCTTTTGTGGGACTTGTGCATTTAAGTTGTATGGTGGCATTGGAAGAGTGGATTTGGTGCCTATATCCAGCCTATGGTGTGGCTCATGTTGCATGTAGGTTGCCAAAGAAGGAGAGAGTTTTTTTGGCAAACATTGTGTCTGTCCTTCAGAACAGTTGAGGAACTAATAAGTACTTGGGTCTGTATAAAAGATGTTGCATATGGAATATGGGGATTGAGAAAGAGAACAGGTAGGGGAATTAGGAAGACGTGTCTGTTTTCTTCAGATAAACTTCTCATGATGTAACTTCAGGATGGCTGTATTCCAGTTCAGAGACTCCTTTGGGAGAAGGTCACTGGCACTAATTATGGCCATACAGAACAGAAGTGTCCTCAAGACATGAAACTATAGAAAAATCTGTGTCAGCATGAGCAGTTGCAAATTATGATCTAGCTTCCTGAAAACAGTCTTGTTTTTGACAGGCTCTTGTGTGGTCCCCATCCCCACAACATCGAACAGCCTCAATTTGTAATACATGTCTACACTACCCTAGAACTGTAACAAAATATTTTGCAATCACCTTCTCTCCCACACACGCCTCAGGTACTGTCCCAGTCAACTCCTGTTCACCCTGCTGCTGCGGGCCTGTAGCCTCCCTTGTAGAGAAGCTGGGATTACTCAGCTGAGACTATGTGCCTTCATTCTTCTCACCTTGCCCTGAGAGATGGGGTGATGCTATGTCACAGTCTGTAAACTCAAGCACAGAGGCTAGTGGCCATATTCTAGGATATTTATGCATCAGTGTCACATGGAAAATCTGCAGCAAGCAGAGACTCAAATCCATATCTCCTAAATCCAAGGTTAGTAGATTAATCGTTTCCTTTCAGCCATCTGTCCAACAGCAAAGTCTTTCTGAATTTTTATTGGATTTATCTAGGAGGAATTAACCACTGATACACTTTTACCTTGCAGGTGAGGTAAAAATGTAAAAAAGAAAAAGAAAAAAGAAAAAAAGGAAGAACTTAATTACATCATAGATATGTATAATTTAAGCCCTTGCTTTAATCTGGCTTCACCAGGACTGATCCTCAGTTTGCTGCATGTTGTATTTTCTAAAAGAAAACAAAATGTATGGCACCGCTGAAAATAAGTAACTTACAAAAATTTACCCTCACCAAACAATACAGGAATATATAGGAAAAAAAGGATGTAAGTTGAAGAGAGATCTCCCTATGTGTATAAACATAGGGAGACAAATAAACGTAGGTGTATAAACATACAGGGAACCTACTAGATTTCTGGGAGCATCTTCCAATTGTACAGAATCGTTGAATGGGTGTAACATAAAGCACCCAGTTTATCTTTATGTTCTGGTTCGTGTTCTCACTCATGTGAGATCCCCATGTGAGGTGATCCCCATAGCAACATACTGCCATGGTAGTACAGAGCCTCTAAAGGTCAGCCTAGAAAACAACAACAGTATTTCACAAAATCTCTAAAACAAATACTATTTTATTTCAGCAATGTGGAAATTAAACACACTCTAAATTCTACCAGACCAAGGACATTCATATCTTCTTTCAAAGCACAACAAGGAAAGCTCACCAGCCTTTTGTACTATGAAGAATCCACCTAATAGGCACAACCTCCAGTGAAATTTCAGATAAAAAAGAACTGGACAGAGCATAACTCTGTCCTCCTTGCATAGGAATAAAAGCTGCAGGTCAAACTTTTACAGCCTATCACACTTGATGAAATAAAAGATTCACGCAGAAGATCTTCACCTGCAGATCTGCAAGCAGTTACTGCTTATCTACAGGGAAGCCAGCAGTGGCAACCACAAAATGCAACAATACTGATCCTTTCTCACACCGAGCACATCAAGGAAGATCCTTACCTAAAACTGGGAAACCAGCTAAGTAGCATTTATTCCAACACCTATAAGCCATTTATGTAAAATTCATACCTCTTTTAGCAGCTTCATCGGGGGGATTTTTAGCTACTAATGGACCATCACTTGTTGCAGCTCAGATATTGGAATGATTGGGAAGGCACAGCTGTGGGCACAGACAGTACAAACTAACCTCACAGGCTGGTTGTGTCTGAGGAGTGGGGACCACAAACTTTCAACCTTTCATTCACAGTAGAAACCTTTCCTGAACTCCTTGACCCACTGAGTTGCCCATTCATATGCCCCACAGACCTGACCTCCTCCCCAGAACTGTCCTTTGCTGCCATGGCTGGTTGGAGTAGCGAAAGTCAGGAATGAAGAACTGTGGGAAGACCAGCTATACCCACAGCATCTTTTGGTGTTAGCTCTATCCAGCAAACCAGCTGTAAGCACCTAAGGAGAGAGCTTCTGAAGGACAGTGTGCTTAGTTCTTGGAAAGTGAGTGCTTTGGAGGAAGACATCATTGCTCCTGGGTACCCCAAGAGATGGTAAGATTCACACACCTATGTATTTTACACTGGAGGGTTATATCCAGAAAGGTCTCCTTTCCCTGTTCTTTCTGCTCCTGTCGTATCTGTCTCTGTTAAATCAACATTACTGGCTCAGGACATGAGCTACAGCCAGTGGCAGGGGCAGCCAAATCAGGTTAGGACAATGCAAGATTAGGTCTCAGCCAAAAAAATCATAAAAACCCCAATGAACCAACAGAGAGAAAAAGAGAAAAGAATAAAAAATAAGAGAAAAAAAAAAAAAGAAAAAAAGAAAAAGAAAGCAAACCCTGTGCATTTCAGTGATTTGAGCTTGAGCATAAAGTATTCTAGGGGAAGATTCTTCTCCTTTTCTTCAGCCCCTGTATTCTACTTGGGTGTGCAGGGGCTGTGAAAGCTCTAAAACCATTGGGCGCTGCCCTGGTCAGGACATTATAGGAGGACACTATAGCCCAAGTTGCTCTCCTTTTCTTCTCTACCACAAGGCCCAGCGATACTACAGGACTGAGGAGCTTCTGCAGGGCAAACTGCAAGGTGCCTGAGGAATTAAAGCCCCTTTTATATTGTAGCAATTGATTTTGGTCAGAGGGTTGTGCCATTCCTTACTGCAGCTTGGGATCTGAGGGGCACAAACCCCTCTTTGTCCCCTCCTTTGCTTTACCTGTGCGTCCTTTTCTGCCACTCCCAAAGTCAGAGAAGAGGATTTTGGCCCAAGCCTTTATAGAAGATAAAGTCTAAATGTCATGTGTCTCCCTAGGCAAGCAGCAAACACTCCTTTCACCACAGAGCACTAGAGGATGAAAAATTAAATCCAAAAGAAAGCATGAGCCATCCATATATCACTCCCTAGGCTTCACAGTACTAACCTCTTACCAGTGCAACAAACATCCTGTGCTCAACCTGAGAAGCAGTCAAAACACTAAAACATTTAAAAGGCAATAAACCAGGTCAAGGAAAACAACCTTGACTACAACTGGTCACTTGTAAGGAAGTGACCTGACCTTGTGACAAAGGAAAGGACATGAAGTGGGGTGAAATCTCACCATAGGCACTACCCATGGCCAGAAACTGGAGATGAAAACCAGGGAAAACCAAGGCAGACCTGATTATTCCACCAGTATGACAGAGAGAAAAAAATGTTGGTTTTTGCTAGTGTCCAAAGTGCAGGAAAGCATAAAGCAGCCCACTGCAGTGTTAAGAATGATAAGAGATTTTGAAAGTGTGGTAAGGCAGGAGAAGAGAACAGAGCAGCTCTGCATAACACTGTCATCTCTAGTACTTACTGGTTGTTGTGTCTTCTCTCTTACTTAGGATATATTCTGTTTGCTGTCAGGGCCAGCTCTTGATCTATTTCATACAGCATCAGACACAATGGGATCCTGATGTATGTTTTGCTGCAAAAATTTACATAAACATTACAATGCTTTCTTGCTAATTTCTTAAATGCACGTGGACAAATGAATAGGCTGAATAAAATCCTGAGCACTCTAGTCTCCACTCTGGGCAGACTGCATCTACCTCTGATGAAGATCTAAGGGATCTGTTTCTTGATTTGTCAACCGCAATGTAACCTGCCCCGCCAGTAGAGCACTATTGATTTGGATAGTGTGACAATCCATATGGCACGTGTAGATGTTCTCGTGGTGCCTGAGTTGCACAGAGAGTTTGGGAAGTCACTCCTATGGAAATGTAGGGGCTATATTTGGGATACTTACAGAAGTATGTACTGTCTGTAAAGTATACAGGTATAGAGCTAGGTAGGCAGTGCTTAGGAGGCAGGCAGCACAGCCCTTGAGCCAGGACTTGCGTGCTTGTATATGCAGAGCAAGACTGGTGGAGTATTTGATTCAGAGCATTTGTTTCTGCCCTAGGGTTTGCCCATTACAGCAGTGTTTGAGAACAGCCCAGATGGTAAATGTCAGTGGGGTATGGGCAAGTGGTGAGTACAGATGAAGTCCTTGTGACACAGTGTATGACAGAGCTGGCGTGTGACTGATGTGAATGCAGTTGCAAGAGTGGTAACATTTCCTAAAAGGTAGCCTGATGGCTTGTGACTGCATTTTAAGGCTTCCCTCCACTAATGGTCCAATCACACCGCCTTGCTGCCTTGCCACTCAGTCTTCCACCTGTAAGAGATGCATTATATGTGCCTCTGTTATTGGTGCTTCTGGATCTACAGGTGCGTGTGCACTTCAGCTATGTGCAGCTGTATTTGGGAGTGATGAGGTGCGTGTAGTAGAGCGTGGGGTGAGTCTGGTATGTAAAGGAGGCCAAAAGAGAGGGAATCCTTTGCATGGTGTGAGGAGCTCCCTCTGGCAGTGTGTAGCTGAGGGGTATGTCTCATTTATATTCTGGCGAGGCTTGCAGAGTCTGGCCCTCATGTAAAGGACTGCCTGAGCACTGTGAGAGAGGGAAAGAGGGCACATGAGGAGCTGCAGAGGGGCTGTGGATGAGGGAAAAGGTGTGCAGAGGTGGGGGCCGCTGGGACATATGGCCAGGTGCGGTGTGCCCATGGGAGTGAGCCATGATGGGGTGCATGGAAGAGTGTATAACCCTGACTCTGTGTGTGGATATCAGCAGCAGGGGCAGGCACTTGGGAAGGGCTGACTCTGCAGGAGTTGGTGGGGGCTGTCTGGAGAAGGGCTGTGCAGAACTAGGGGAATGGAAAGCTGTGGAGGGCTCTCTGTGAGCTTGTGGACAGGCAGAGGAGCAGCACGGCCAGGGTAGGCAGTGAGGCAGGCAAAGCATGGGGAGCAGGGCAGTATGAGCAGGCTGTGGGTAGGGCAGGCAGTGGGGCAGCCTGGGCAGCAGCGTGGCACGGGCAGGCCAGGCAGGGTGTGGGCAGCAGAGGCAGGGTGCAGGCAGGCCAAGCAGCAGGGCAGCTCAGGCAGGCACAGGCTGGTCCAGGCTGCACAGAGCCCCCCCCACGCTTACGGCAGCAGAGGCGGCACCAGGGCAGCGGGCACTGAGCCTGCTGGCTGCCCTGGCTCTGTGGCCGCCCAGAGCTGCGTGGGCAGGGTTGGGCTGCCTGCAGGGGCACTGCCCTCCCCGGGAGCAGTTGTGCGGCTCGGCCCTGTTTGGAGAGGCATCCTGCCAAGAAGGGGTGTCCGTGCCCTGCGCCACGCATCGTTGCAATACTTGGCGGTGCTGTAATTGCCACCTCTGGAGGCCGTGTCCCATCTCTGGCACTATAGGAGACTTGGCAAGTCAAGGAGAACACTCGCTCTTAGGCATCTAGGAATACAACCCTCACCTCCTTTGTGCTGCATGCATTAATCCTCATAGCCATCCCCGTTAAGTGCTGTTTCCCTTTCATAAAGGGGATCTGGAAGCTTGGAAAGACTGGATGGTTTGTTCAAGCTATTGGGCAGAGCTGAGAATGGAACCTAAGTCTTTGAGGGTCTCCTGCTGTGTTTTAACCACGAAAGGAATCCATCCCTTCCCGGTATGCTTGTGCAATCCATTGTTTTAAAATTATGTCCTTACGAGGTTGCACAGATGTTGCTGGGGGTTGCATTAGACCTCTAGATTGATCGGTAAGGGAGAAGATGTGGAGGAAGGACAGAATTCAGCTTGAGTCTCCAAGTCTCAATGTGTTTGCAGGAGCATGAAATGGAATCATCATATAAATGCTCCGAGTGCTAGACCCTTTTCCCCTAGGAATAAATTAAGTCATAGAGAAGCCCCATATGAATTTAAGTCATACTGAAAATCTGTACCAGAGATTAAAGGAAAATCTACTGATGCTGATGTTCAGTTGTACATCACAAGTCCACCTTCTTCCCCAGGTAGTTTACTCTCTGTAAAGAGACAAGTCTGCTTACCTGCCACACAAAAATGTCCCCCCCCTGCTTACACACTGACTGTCTCTCACCATCCACAAGCTGGGAGGTTCCACTAGGAAAGTGGTGCCAGTAGAAGGACAGTTTGCCTGGTTGTTACGTCTTTCTCTACTGACTTTCCCCCTTTAGGTGAACATTAGCTCATTGGGAACAAAATAATATATTCTCCTCCACTAAGGGAAAAGAGGAAGGAGAGAGAAAGGAAACAAATGCTTATGTAATAAAACAAATAGAAAAAAGGACTGGATGAGGATGAAGACATTTGTGCTATAAGAATAAGAAGTTAGCTACAGGGGGATGCCGAGCAGATGACGTGTCAGCACTGTCATTCTCTAAAAGGGTCAAAGAGTCTGTAAGGTGTCCAGTGGTGCGAGTGCTGCAAGCTGCTGGAGACTGGGCTATCAAGAGAATAGATGGGGACTTTCATCAAGATTTCTTCTGCTGGGGTTGTGGATGGCTTCCATTTGGCTAAGTGGAGGATGAGGAGGAGATCCTGCAACTGTTTACACTTTAAATGGGAAGATTCCTCCTCTCTCCTCATCAATGCTACTTGCTTTTAGGATTGTGGGGCAGCAGCACAGCGGAACTTTCCCCTTAGGAGTACAGACTTTCCCCAGCAGGTTGCTCAACTATGGTGGAAAGAGATGATCCTGAACTTCTTGACATGTGCAGTGTTCCCAGCTATCTGTGAACCTGAGCCCAGTTACAGCAGGGCACACAGAACCCTGGGCTGCTGGACCTTGGCTTGCTAAAAGCAGCTGCTCTTGCAGACTGATGACCCTGTGGCCATGATAAACTGTATCCCAACCCAGGAAGAACAAACTTAGCCTCAAGTGTTGCCTTGCTGCTCCGCTTTCCATGGCCATACATGGTGACTCACACTTTCCCACTTCCACTGCCTCCACAGGGAAACTGAGACCTGGGCCTGGCTTGAAAGGCCCCTTGACCTGACCTGCTCCAATGGCCTTTTATGTTCTTACATGCAGTATTAACGCTGTGATACCAAGTGTCTTGCAAAGACTTCTATGCTTGAGATTTTTTTTGACCCATAATTTCCAAGGCGATAGTAACCTTCCTCTTGCTGTTATCATCCATTCTGGTATAGTTATTTCTAGTGTCATGGCACTGGAGCACTATGGAGCCCTCCCTGTTCACATGGTGTTTGTGACTTGTGTTCTTTCAGGCAACATCCACAAAAGAGAATGGAAAGACAAGAGATCAAAACATTTTTTGTTGTATTAAGTTTTGTGGAAAAGTAGGAAGACCATCTCAAAACCCTGTGCTTTTTGTAATCTGTTTTGGTTTTGACTTCAAGGCCTGATTAAAATCCTCCCTCGGAAAGATCAATCTTTCAAGGAACTCCAGTATCTCGAAGAAGAAAAACCTTCTTATTCCCCATTCCCTACTCCACCCTCTGTCAGTAAAATCTGTGGGTACAGAGCAGTAATCAGAGAGATTTTTCTTTGGAGTAGAGGGTGCACAAACCACACAAGATCAGAAAGCTTTCTTAATGTTGAATTTGAAGTTTGGCTCTGTGGTAAATTAAGAGAACTGCCACCCAAAGAAAAGTGAATAGAGAAACCAGCATTTGTCTAGTGTGTTGGTCTTTACAACTCATGAGTTCAACACTAATGAGTTATGGGTTGGCCCATGAAAACATAATGTGTAAATTAGGAATTTAATGATGTGTAAGATTAAAAGCTGTGCGGGGTTGCATTTATTTAAGGCTGCCATCTTGTGTTCAAAGAGGAATTACTTTATCAGACAATGTCCCTTTCACTAGGTTTAAATTGATTCTGTTATGCGTGTTATGGAGGGTACTCAAGTGCCCGAGACTGCCAGCTGACAATATTTCCCACTAAATGCCCTTTCTGTAGCTCTGTTTGCAGCTTCGTAATGACAAACATACTGTGCAAGCTGTAATGACTTCATCTTAACTTCCAGAAAGAAATAAGTGCAGATTTCCCTCCCCATATCTCTCCCCATATATTTAGTCGCAAAAAAGCTGGTATTCAAGGCAAGAGATGTAAAAAATAGTCTTTATTTGACTTGCTTTGTTGATACTTCACTGCCAAGTCTTCCTCACCCACCTGAAACTTCTTCTCTTTAAGAAAAAAAAACCCAAAAAAGCCCCAAACCATATTAATGAGTGAGGAGGGCCTTTACGTGTCTATTTTCATTGCAATGTGTGTAGCTAGCTTCTAGCTACTTGCTGGATGGCATCATGGCAGTATTTTGCAAACCAGGAATTCTAGTTCTCGAGTCAAGTTCTGCTGATGTTGGTAACTGACACGAGCTCCTTTGGGGCCTTGACACTGAGCCAAGCATGCATGCTACAGCTTCCAGGGATGGCCAAGGGACACTCTGTGGGAAGGGCTCAGTCTGTTTTACACTCTCTGAGCAGCACAGTTTAAAGTCACATAACTTCTTGATGCAGTGAAGAAAAGGAAAGATGGTGGTTGAGTGTCTTGTATCTACAGAGCCTTGATGGAGAACAACTCTGGTCTGATTTGGTTCACATATGTAGCAAAGTTATAAATAAGGCCCAAATCAGCAAAGGCATTCAGGCATCTAATTAGGTATGCTGAGAGGGCTGTGTTCCCCACTTAGCTACTTCCTGACTTTGTGGGCAAGTTGCACCCATCATCCATTGGTTAGAGCAATCTCTTAACAGATGTGGAAAACCTGTTTTCAGAGCCTCACCCTGCCTAATTTGGACAGATATAAGTGCTTCTCCTAGCAAAGTGGCCTGACCATCAAACTATTGACTATCCCAATCAGAACACATTATGACTGTATAGACTGATGAAATATTAGAGCTAAGATGGTTGCTACATATGTCATCTTGTGGCTAGGGCATGTCCCCAAGCTATAGCTGAGCAAAACACCAGTCTTTGCTCCAAGGAGATGTGAAGTGAAACAGCAGCATGAGGAGAGGCTGCACCCACAGAGGTTCAAGTCTGGGCCAGCTGAGTTTTAAACAAGTGTCCCCCCTGCCAACGAGTGTCCTGAACCCATGGCTATTGAGGAAAATATGATGGATGGTTAATGATGAGCCTATGGAGCAGAGTGGTGAGTCTCTAGAGAGGATAAACTTCTGTCACCAATCTGTAGTTGGGAGGTTGATGCTATACAAGGGATGTGGTTTAAGTCTTACCCTTTTCATTAACATGTCCTCCTGACTAGTGGTGGGGCTTTGTATTTAGCATTTGAACTACTTTGAATGCTTTTTTCAAGCCCTGGATGTTCTCAAAGCTGCATTCAGATAGGGCAAGTTTGGATCTGTCTTTGTTTTCAGCTTATCAGATGTGGACAGCCTCAGCCTAAAGCTTTGCCTGTGTTTGTGTGCCATGTTTGTGTCCAATTTATTCCTCGCTGCATATATACAAGAGCCATTATTTTTAATAGCTGAACAGTGTATATAACTTTTCATACTTTACTTGTCTTCTTTAATTGGAGTAGAGACCATGCCTTACTATCTGTTAATACAGAGTTCAAGACTGAGTTGCTCAGACTCCCAGGGGCAAGTTCAGCAGAAATATTAACAAGAAAGATATCTGTAAATGTGTTAACAGGACATAGTTCATATTCCTGTTTTCAGCCTTGTTTCTTAGGGACACAAAAGTTACCAAACACACTGTTTGTTAGTCCCCAGCTATGAGCTTTTGAGCTCCACTGGTCAGCATGGAATCAAATTTGGCAAAGGACAGGGGTGACAGCAGTACTTTGAGGAGAAAGACACCAATTAGTACTCCCACCAAAGAAATGACGGAGAGAAGATGTTACCCATGCTGTTTGACATCTGACAGCTCCCTGGTCAAATCTATGTATTTCTGGTTAAGTCACAGCATGTGCTATCTCTTGCCAAGCTGAAAGGCTGGGAAAGTGGTGTGAGGGCATATGTGGGCATGGTAGGAGTCACACAGGACAGGAGGAGGGCACTGCAGAGATGAAAAGATGACCTAGTTTGCATGTTTAAGGAACATGGAGAAGACATGAAGCCATAGCAAGCAGGAGGCTATGGTCTTGGGAAGGATTTGAGGAGCTCCAGTGGAAATTTCACGGTGAGATAAAGTTTGAAGTGTCATAGGGAGGACAGTTTTGGGGTGTATGACCCAAATTTGGAAGGTTTCATTAGTTCCCCTGCATATAGTGCAAACCACACATGACCAATGTACTTAGTTTGTAATTTTAAGTGTTGAGATAAATTTTTTTAAAAGGTTTGCTGCCCTCTCCGTAATCCAGTGACTGTTGTTTTGTAGAAGCTGTTACGAGGGAGAGAATTGCTCCAGGAAGCTAACAGTAATATTTGTTTATTACCTGCACTATGGGAGTCTGAGCCTCCAATGCAGCAGATGCCATGCAAATACGCTACTGTTACAGTAAACTGGTGGAAAGGGTAAGGAAGCAACTTTTTTCCCCGAGTACTTTATACGAAATAAGGATTTGGTGGTAAAGCAAACAAATGTAAATGATGCCCACAGGGAAAAACTTGGTTTTGGCCAGGAGGTGCTGGCCTCGGTACCTGCTGTATAAAACCCGGAGGCAACCAAAACATTCCTCTGGGATTGCTTCTGCCAGTTCCTAAGGTATCTAGAGGAAATTCAGTGTGGACTGAAAAACAGGTTACTACAGAGGTTGTTCACTTGCGAGAATAGCCTGAAATGCTGTTCTGAAGCCAAACACCAAAATGCCTTGACAGTTCCATCATTGACTGGCATTCCTACTCAGCCAATATGTGTGACTGCTGCTCTGCTGCCTATTTTTAACAGGATGAAACTATTTATCATGTTTCTGGCTGAGATTTTTATAGTTGAGGCTCCGGCCATCCATCAGCTCCAGACGATTTATGTGAAATAAGAGTTTCTCTCAGGACCACTTTGAGCTCTCCAGACTAACAAACTGGCATATGACTTTGCCATCAGATCTGGGGAGAATTCGAACGTTACAGTGGA
This sequence comes from Megaceryle torquata, assembly GCA_024611175.1. Classification (NCBI taxonomy): domain Eukaryota; kingdom Metazoa; phylum Chordata; class Aves; order Coraciiformes; family Cerylidae; genus Megaceryle; species Megaceryle torquata. Next base: position 72,424 of record JANIJG010023611.1, read on the forward strand.
GTCCAAAGCCTCCATCTGGTCCAGCTGCCGGTGCGTGTCACGTAGCGCTTCTCTCGCTCCTTAACAGCAGCAGCACCCGGCAGGCAGCGAGCTGTGCCGAGGGGAGCATCTCACCTGCTGTCTCTGCTCATGCCAGTTTCACCAGTGCGTAGGGCCCGGAGCAGACCAAGGTTTCCTTTGTGTCTCCAACTCTTTGATGTTGCATCTATAACATTTTATTTTAAATTTTAAAATAAAAATTTTTAAAACATGGGTCAGAGGCGAGAGAAACAGAAACATCCTGGTTGCTGTTTCTAATGTAAGAGTGTCAGGGCATGTGGTGAAATCCAGTTCTCTCTTTCCTGTCCCTCACTGAGAACTTCCCATTGACTTCAGTGGGGCCAAGGTTTTCACCTCCTCTGCTTTTAAAGCTTTGCTGATACGGATTTAACAAGCCTTGAGATCCAGGGGTTGTGCAGGGGATGGGGTATTCTGTTGCCTATTTTGCTCTAAATTCTTTTGAATAGATTAAATATTGCTGCTGAGAGAAACATAGGGAAGAAGTGAAACCAAATAATTTTGTCGCTGCCACGACAGACTAAAATAAAGCTTTTAGCAAGTATGAACAGTAGAACCTTATCTCTTATGTATTATAAGACCAGACTCTGATACCTTTACACTTGTTCTTTAGTCCGCAAAGTAACCTGCCCTGCTCATGGTGTAAAGTATGCAGAGCACATGTGAAAATGTGAAAATATGGTTAGTATCTACCATCAAGAATCAAAATGTATATTTATTTTTAGTAGTACTTCCCCACCCCATCAAAATGGTGTGATGATGGAAAAGACTGTAACTTTATCAGCTCTTTAAAAAGCCAAATATAAAACGTTTTTATTTTACTTCATTACACATGCAGACTCTCACCACAACACTCCAAATACAAACCACTACTGATAAGCCCTCCTTTGGTATTACACACTATAGAAAGCTCATGCCTGCCCCAGTCATGCTCACTCCACATCGTTTTCATGTATGGATATTAATTTACACATTCAGTAGAATACAAAAGCTCTTCTGTCTCTGTAAGTTATAGAAGCAATCATCTAAGGAAGCATCAGAAACTCCTAAAGTCAATTCTGGTGTCATAATTTCATACTCTAACCTGAGATGCCAAATCATGGGCCTTTATATATGAGAAGCGGGTGTGTGAAAGCACTCCCTTTTCAGAACTGCAGATTTTATTTCTCTATAAAACATATTTATGCTGGGAAATAATAAGTGGCTAACATGGCAGTGCAAAGGGGGATCCGCGTCCCTGGGGACAGCTTCGGGAGCTTGGTCTGGTTCTGGGGGAAGGGAGCACCTGGAGTGCTCTCGGTCAGGGGATGCTCTTTCTTGCTCTGCATCCTGTGCACGTAGCACAGCAAGACTCCCAGGATCAGCCACGGTCTCTGATACAGATGCATTAATAAATAAACAACAGCAACAGCAGTAATAACGTTGAGTAACCCTCTTAGCCTACCCCATAATGTTATGAGCAAGCTCAGAAGGGAGGGTTTATCTGCACCTTTTCAGTCACATAAATCAGCCAGTCTGGCAGAAGGTTTCTGATCCATGCAAACCGCACCCCCCCCCCCCCCGGCCTTCCCCCCCTTCATTAAGTGCTTTGGGTTCCTGATTTTGCAGCAGTTGTCCCTTGGCTAAACTTGACCATTTCTTGGGCCGCTTCATTCTCTCTTCTCAGCTAATTTTACACCGCACACTTTGGCACCTTGACTTACGATACCTTTCAGCATTTTCCTCCCCAAGGCAACACAAAAATCATCTAGAAAGGAAGTCATAGACCAGTAAATACTACCTGGGATAACATTTCAGTAAGAAGAGCTCTTTTATGGACCACCTAAAACTATGTCTAATGCAACCATGGGCAACCTTTTCCTGTATTTGATTTGTGCAGCTGGGAATGCAATATTTTGTAGTGGGGAAAAGGAAATGTCTTCCAGGATTTTTTGTGTTTCATTCCTTCCTTTTTTTCTTACACGCTGAAATCCTGAAGATGATCAGCTCGTTGTGCTTTGTCTCCAAGTATTTCTGGAGTTAATCCAACTGCTGGCCACAGCTGGTGTCTCACAGAACCACACATAATTACTGACTGAGGCTGGAATAGACCTCCAGATCATCAAGTCCAGCCTATGACCCAGCACCATGACATCAGCTAGACCGTGTCACTAAGCACCACATCCAGTCTTTCCTTAAACACCTCCAGGGATGGTGACTCCACCACCTCCCTGGGCAGTCCA
>JANIJG010023614.1:0-10434 GCA_024611175.1 Megaceryle torquata
CACCCCCCTGTCCCCGTCCCCCGCGGCGCCCAGCCAGCTGCCCCCCTTTCCCTCCCCCTTCCCCACCGCGAGGCGCCTCCCTCCACAGCGGCCCGGCCAGGGGCGGCCATGGAGCGGTGGGGCGGGAGGCGCTGCCCTCGCATTTTCGCCTTCCCGGCTGGGCGGCGGGGTCACGCGGCCGCGACCGGGAGCGGAGGGGAGTGGGGCCTCTGCCAAGCCGGGCTGGGAGCGGCGGCAGCGACCGAGAGCGGGCTGCTGAGGGGGGACCCTCCTCCGGCGCCTCCCGGGCTGCGCGCTGGGGCCGCTTCATTCATTTCTTATATATATATATTTTTTTTTTTTAAAGCGTGCCTCGCGGCGGTGCGGGGGCTGCTGCTTCTCGTTCCGCTGGTTCGGTGGCTTTGCCGGCCAGCGTGCTGGGGGGGAGCCGCAGCGCAGGAGTTCATCGCCGTCCCCGGCACCCCCCTTCCAGGCTCCTCTGGGTGACCGCGGCTCGTGTCCCATCAGAAACGAGCTCGTTTTCCCTCCTGGGCTTCCTCTGAAACTTCAGTTTCCGTCTCTTAGCGGCTTCCATCAGGGACTCTTTTTTTTTTTTTTTTTTTAATTATTATTTTCCTTAAATGTGTTGCTTTAAGGATTTGCAAGAAGTTCTGTGCTGGGGTTGGGTCTGCTCGCCTTTCCTAAGGGAGGAATCAGCGAGTTGCAGCCTAGGCTGGGAGAGGTTTTATTAATCTAAGTTGCTTTTGCTTGTGTCTATCTCTCCTTTCACTGTGTGCAAAAAAAAAAAAAAAAAAAAACAACCACCAAAAAAACAAACAAACAAACAAAGACCTAAGCCACTAAAACAGTTCTACTAAACTTCTACAGAAACATATTTTTGTGTAGAGATTATTTATCCTGCCTAGTCATAGATTTCTCCTTTCTAGCAGGTTACTGAGGTGGACTGCGCTTACTCTTGTTAGCGCTCTCCTGTCAGAAAGCATGGCTCCACTAAAGGTGCATGGACCTGTCCGGATGCGCAGCATGCAGACTGGGATTACAAAATGGAAAGAAGGGAGCTTTGAAATTGTGGAAAAGGACAACAAAGTGAGTCTAGTGGTTCACTACAATGTTGGAGGAATTCCAAAGACGTTTCAGGTACACCAACTATTAAGATTTTTGTTTGACCAGCACATGGGTTGTGCTCTTTTGTGAACAGCTGTCCTCTTCAAGGCTATTAAGTGTCACACAAACTTCCCTCTGTCACTGTTTCTTGTTCCTTGCTTCCTGAACACTAATCCCTTTGTATAACTCTCCCGTAAATTATTCACGTGTATTGTTAAAGGATCTGTCAAGGTCAGCATCAAGATACTACTGAATGACAAGAGCCATAAAGCAGAGAAAAGTTACCAAAGTGTATAGCATCATGACTCACTTGTTCAGGTTTTTGGGACATGTTACCTGGTACATTTGCAGAATTTAGAGGTGAAGGTCTTGAATGCGTTGCACTAACACTTTTCCCAGCTGAAGAGTAATGATGTTAACACACTTGCTGCCTTTTCCTTGTTTATACCAGACTCTGCTGAATAGCAATCATTGCAGTTTTAAGTTTCAAATGTGCCGGCCAATGTTCCTCGCTGGGAGGCTGATGCAGATCATTGTTAAAGATTTTCTTCCAATGTTCACCCTAAATAATTTGGTGGGGTTTTTTTTTTCATTCTATAGTTGGTTTTGTCTCAGTCTCTCTAGGGTTTTGTTTTTGGTGGTTTTTGGTTTGGGGTTTTTTTGTGCAAAATGCCCATATCAAAGGAATGCAAAGGAGTATTTTTCTCTAAGAAATTTATCCAATTTAAAAATATGTAGAGGATAGGAGAGAAGTTGGAAGAAAAAAAAGGTCTTGTGTTATTCAGCACCTTTGTAACAGCCTTTGTAACTCATCTAAATTCTGGCTTCTGCTTTTTCATGCCACAGTTGTTTTTTATCAGTACTGTTCTTCAGACATTTCTCTAAGCCATTTCTTTCTCTGTGTGGACTCGGAGAAAGTAGTTCATTTTTGAAAGATCTGGTTTTTTTCTGTGTTTGTGTGCTGAAAAGTTTCAAGCAAATAATCTGGCAGCCTGTGTTGCCTTGGAATCAAGGTGTGAGAAAATTACTTTCTGTGCATAGTTCCTGCCTCCATTACTGGAAACTTGAAAAGCATTGTCTGACTTCTTACATGTGATGCTGTGGCTGTGTGTTTGATTTAACCCAGCATTGGACCGTGTTGCTCCTGAGAAGAGCGGTCTTTTCTTCCCCTTGTACCTTCCCCGGGTGCTTGTTCTCATGTACTCCTTTCTACCTGGACGAGTGTTAATGTGGTGTGACAGTGGTGGTTCTGTGGGGAGAATGAGCTGAAAACCAGCTAACTATGGTCTAAAGGAGCAGGTTTGCTCCCAACCCCTCATATCTGCTGGCTCTGGCACTTGTCAGATCTCTGTGAACTCAGTGGAGGATTTTCACATGAATTCATCTGGGGAAAGGAGTGAGTGTGAGCTCTGAAGGGGGTGATAGGGCACTGTGGCACTTAAAATCACAGTGAAGGAAGAGGAGGAAATTCTGTGTATTCAGACCAATTATTTCTGTTTGGCTGGTGGTTATTTTTCAGCAGGATCTGCTTTCTGGTTCTGTTCATCTTGAAGCAACACGGATGCTGGCACAAGAGTGTTGGTGGGTGCAAACAGCAGGCAGGAAGAGCTGCTTCCCCCCTTGCGCTCCAGACGTGTGCTCAAGTGTAGTCTGCGTGAGCCAGCCCCGTCTGTCACTGTGATCTTGTCAGTGCCGCTTCTGGCCTGACAAAGTCCTGATAATTTTGCTCTATAAGTAGCACTTCTTTTTTTTTTTTTTGACAAGTTGCTCTGGGAGAAGTGTGAGGGATATTTCCCTACCTCTTCTCTGCAGTGGAACATATGAATGGTTCCAAGGTTATATTTCTTTCTACAGTGACTGTTGTGTCATCAGATTTCTTATGTCAGATGATATGTTTTACTGAGCTTTGTTCCAGAGCTTTGACTAAGTTGTCCTGGATGCTAGAAATATTTCATTTGCCTCCACCTGCCAAGACTTGATGACACTAAATGGGTCATAACATGTGCTTGGAGAATATGGATGGAGCCCTCTCGTGTTTGCATTTTGAGTTGGAATAGATTGTTTTGCAACGACATGAAGTAACTGTAATCTCTTTTTCATTGAGCTCAATGTTTTAAGAGAGGATGAAAAATTTGGAGCCCCCTTTTCAATTATTAGGTCTTTGAAGACATTTTAAGCTTATATTAGAAAAAGACACAAAAAACCCCAACCAAACAAAAAAAGAGGACACCCCCCTCACAAAAAAACCCCAAACAAACAAAACAAAAAAACCCCATAAAACATAAGGATAAGGATTGAGCACAGAGTATCTCAGAAGTGTAATTTTCCCTGAAAAATAAACCCTTCATTTCTGATTGAGGTAATTTTCCAGCCTCTCTTTTAAACTGCTGATATCTCTAGATTGGCTTTCTAGGAAGCTAGAGATCTTCACTGGAGAAAAGAAATCTCACTGGTGGACACAGAGTCCTTGTTACTATCTCACTCTTTTCTATACCTGAACAAATTTAAGTAAAAATGGGGAATATTTTTAAACAGGACAGGTTCTAGAGCAATGGGTACCGAAACTTTGGCATTAGAGTGTAATTAGCATTTATGGCTATTAATTCATCACTGTTACTTATCTCAGTAGCGGGGCAACACGCAGGCCAGGCCAAATTAGGAGAGGACCCCAATGGGATGGGCGCTGTTCTGCTTGGCTGGGTGTAGTGCCTAATGACCTTGGCTGTGGTTTCCAGTCTTGTATGAAGCAGTGAGTATAGCAATATCCTGGCGTGGAGGTCATTGCATAGCTAGTGCCCGACCCTAGGCAAGGCTAAAGAAGCAGCAGCAAAATGAAGAATTAAGCAAAAAGAGCAAGGGAATGGAGAGTACGCTTAGGTCTGTATTGTCAAATTTCCATGCAGTCTGCAGATGTGCGATGTTCTTTTGCTTGCTCTGCTTTAGATGCTCACCTCAGCTCATGTGGATAGTAGAGCCTTTACTGAACAGCACGTTCTTAGAGGGGACTTAACATGAAGTAATGGTACATTAAAGTACTGGTGATGTTATTAGGGAGCACAAAATTTTTCTTGTGCTTGTGTATAACTCTGAAAGTTTAGTGATGCTTAATGTTTGCCCAAAATGGAGCAAGAAGTATTTTGGTGTGAGTGCCTCTGAACCTCTCTATTTGAAGTGTTCTGTTAGAATTTGTAAGTATTTTGGCCTTTTAAAAATGACACTTACAGTCTCTTTGGTGTTTTCAGCTAAGCCATAACATTAAAACTGTGACCTTACGACCAAATGGTCGAAAATTGTGCTGCCTGATGCTAACACTAAAAGATACCAGCTTCCTGACAATTGATAAGGTACCATTTAAAGATGCCAATGAAATGCGGATGTATTTGGATGCAGTCCATCAAGACAGGGTTCATCCTGGTAAGTGCAGTTGTTGTAAACCATCTTCATAGTTTGGAGAGGGGTCAGTGCTATGTTTTCTTTCTTTCACTTTTAGCCGTTTTGTCCTCCTGTGTTACAGCTTTCTTTGCATTTGTGTAGATGCTTCTGTCTGACCCCGAACCCTAATTTTTGTTTTATTCCTTTCTCGTAACGTACCTTTGTTGTGCGGAAAAATGAGCGGGCATTAAACATGTAGGAATTGTTTATGTTGTAAATATGTTGGTATTAGAAAAAACTCATCTGTTGATCACTTAGTCTCTTCCTTTTTTTTACTTGATTTAGTTCTTTTTAAGGGTAGGAATTTTAAAGCCAAGCAAGGGAATGAACAGTATAGGGTGACCCATAAGCACGTGCTTATTGTACTTGTGCTTTCAGAATATTGTACTGTCCATTGACAGTAATCTAGTGCATCCCTTCTAAAATCAACTTCAGCGAAATAACTTCTTACAAATAAGGCCAGTCAGTTAAATGACAGTAATATCAAATGTTGTGTTCTTTTCCTGTCAGCTGGGAAACCCTCTCAGGGATCTGGCAGCTTTGGAGGTGTGCTGGGCAGCAGAACCACACAGAAGGAAGCTAATAGGCAATTCTCTTATATAGAAAACCAGGTTTGTTTAATTGTTCAAATTTTTCCTTTCCTTTAATTTTATTTCATTCATTTCCTCCTCTCAGTCTCTTATTGTATGTTGTAATAGCACTGTAAATAACTGATTTTGCATCCAAAGTATTGTAATCTAGAGGGCCTGGAATAGATGTGTACAGGTTGGTTGGTAACGGTATGTCTTGCTTGTGAGGGGTCATATATTCTCTATGAGTAAGAAAAATCAGTGTCTTGGCTGTGGAAGACAATATGTTCTTCATGCTGAGCTATCAGGCAGAGAAGCAGCAGAAATAGAGGGAAAGTACATGATTAAGACTTGCTACTCACATAGCTGTGACTATCTTTGTTTATACTGAACACTTCACTTAGCAGCTGAACACGTTGTAGTCAGCATAGGTCTTAATGAGTTCAGCAAACTTTGGCCAAATGTATGTATCAAAAAACTGCTGACCCAGTTTTCTATTGGAATAAAGGTACTGAATTTGTGCATTCTGCTCAGATTTCTGTGTAAATTTTGCAGACCTTCCCAAAAGTGGTTTTCCTTCAAGTTGTTCTTGTTCTTTTTTTTCCCTCCCTGCATAACACAGGTTTCATGGTGCATCAACTGACTTTATTTTACTTATATCCCTGTGAATATACTTGTATTACTGCCCTGAGGGAGAATATTCTTAACATTGTCCCAAAACAAATTTTACTTATTGCTTAAAGGTAGTCTCACATTAAAAACTGTAAAGCTCTGTATACAGTGGTAAGATTAGACATACTTAGTTTTCAAGTCTAAAATTGACCAACATTCCATAGTTAGCCAACTATTAGCTCTTCCCATTGCATTGCATGTGGCACTTGCTTGGCCCAAGGTTGTCAGGGCACTGTCCTAATTGTGTGGGTTTTAATGTGGCTTTTTTTTTTTTTTCTAATACCACCAGAATTGATCTGGGGATAGTTAGGAGTCATGCTTAGATATTTATTTTTGTGTGTGTGTGTGTGTTTTTGGGGGGTTTTTTTGTTTGGGTTTTTTTTGTGTGTGTGGGTTGTTTTTTTGGGTTTTTTTGGGTTTTTTTGGTGTTTTGTTTTGTTTTGTTTTTTTGTGGGTTTTTTTTGTTTTTTTTTTGTTTTCTTTGTTTTTGTTGGGTTTTTTTGTTGGTTTTTTTGTTTTTTTTTGTTTTGTTTTGTTTAAAGGACATTTTGAAAACTGAAGTTTAGCTGACTTAGCATTGGAAAATGAGAAGGGAAATTGGTTATAGCAATAGTTTTATGTTTATGACATGCATCAATACAGGCAATATTTTACTTCTGTCTAATTAGTGTTAAACTCTCTTAATCTGTTACAAGTAGCATTTTTCTGCTCTTGAGTGCTACACTGTAGCAAGTAAAGCAGTGGTGTAAATGCTCAATTAGACTGCAGAGAGTCACCTATTCACTATTTTGGTTGTCTCCCTGTTCTCCTCCACTTGCACTTTGCAGACCCCTCCCAAAAGAGTAACGGTGGAAAGTAAGGAGGAAAATCCATTTCGCAAGGTACTGGGTACCCCAGCAAGAGCATCTGTGAAGAATTCCACTGGAGCACCGAGCAACAGGGTGAACATTTCTGCATCTCCTGTGTCATCAGTACCTCACAGAACAGGCTTGTTGGAGAATCGGTAGGAGTGTTATCCTCTTATTATGTTATTGTTAAATTTCACTCTTTATAGAGCTGCAGTACACCTAGAAGTAAGAAAGGTTTATGTTTCTTCCTCTGGTTTTGCTATTGCTTTTAACTGGATGTTATCAAGTGCTTTTCTAGCCTCTGGCTGGTACTGGCACTAGAGCCTTATGAACAACTTAAGAGTTGGGCAAGCCAAATTCTCTGTATGCTATGTTATAAAAGTGGAGATTGTGGAAGATGGGTTCAAAATGAACAGAAAACATTGAGTTCAGTGGGAGGAGGATCATTTACTAGCCTTTCTGAAAGAATGACCCCTTAAAAAATTTTCTGTCATCAGTGAAAAGAGGAAAAGAACACAACCTGCTGGTTCAGAAATGAATGAAGATTATCCCAAAGAGAATGATTCTTCAACGTAAGTAACCACTGTTTCTAGTTTGGTTTAAAACTCTTCGTTCTTTTTTAAAGGTCAATTTTTGTGAAGAGTGCTTGAGTATTTCCAGTGTGTTGCAGGCCAGCCACTAGTCAATTTCTGAACATACTGGGTGCTCAAAATGGGATTTGCATTCAGGATTAACGTGGGAGATGAAACCTGCTCTAGCAGTTGATTTGTAGGAACTGGCACATGCAAATTTTGTGGCATCTTTCTGTTGTCAGTTTAGCTGAGTTTGTCATATGTTCTATATGTGTATAGCAGTAGGTACCTCCTTTATTGAACTTCCTTTGACCCTTTTCAAAACAAAATTCATGAAGGGAAGTTGCTATTTGGATAATAAGCTCCATGTGTTTGAAATGGTATTTGATCATAAGTAAGAAAGCTTGTTTAAATGAATTAAACTTATCTGTGAGTAAAGTTTAACTGTTCCATGGTCAAGGATTAAAGGTCATAGGAAATAAATGCTTTAAAACAAGCTGTAAACATCAAGCAGGAATATTCTATATCTTCTATAACTGCACTGACTTACACTCTTATTTATCTGTAGGAATAATAAAGCCTTGAGTGATCCAGCATGGAAGTACTTGAACAGTAGCAGAGAAAAGCAGTTGAATCTGAAGCAAGCAGAGGAAAATAGGACATCAGGTAAAAAAAATAAAAGTACACCCAAATGATACTTGGATTTAACCAGTATGATTTCACCTGTTTGGTATTAGTTTAGAAAGCTGCTGCACAGGTGGTTTTCCTGATCTGCTTTCCCTGTGTCACCAACTTTCTTGATTCCTGCAGAGCCATGTATGAGATACAAACAACTTGCCTTCATTTTGAAAGCCTGTCCTGCTCTAGTGTGACCCTGACCTTTATACTTGGGTGATGATGCCAACCGCTATGTGGTGTGTTTGAAAATTCAACAAACAGCTTCAAACTTTGCTCCAAGCTGTCCTTCCCCCTTGGAGGGGATTTCTGTAAACACCTTGTTTATTTTTAAAACTTTTCTTCGCTGTTAATGCCTGCATGAATTGTAGGCTGGTTTTCATGATGGTATTTAATACACTAAAACTTCAGTATGTCTTTACTTATGATTAATATTTGCATTAGTACTTGTAAGTATGTGTGCTAGTACTTTCCCAACCAATTCTGGAAAACACTAGTTGAGGATTTTTAAATCTTTTGACTAAATACTTTTAACCTACTTGTATAAATAGTTGAGTTACCTGGAACAGAATGACTTGCCTCTTTTTCTGTTTTTCAAGGTATTTTACCACTGCAGTCATCATCCTTTTATGCTAGTCGGTCCTCATCAAAAGAGTACTCCACCGGCAGTTCCACCCTGGACAGGTATGACTGATTCACAAGCGTGAACTGTAAATGACAGTTCTTTACCAGGAATTAGGATCTTTAGTATCCTGTGTGTATATCACATGGTGTATAGCTTATATGCATAAAATGTGTGTGTGTGTGTGTGTGTGTGTGTGTATAATACTAATTTCCCCTACATGTCCCAGGAGTACAGTCTAGGTATTCCATGTGGTTACAGTTATTCTAGTAACATCTACAAACTCCAGTTATGCTTGCAATAGATAGACTGTCTGAAATCATTCAGGTCTGTTACAGTCTTTTTGAATCAGTGATCCAGATGATATCTAAACTCTAGCATGAAGCTCTATATTTTAATAGCAGTATTTTATTAATACTGAATCCTGCTGCGGTTGGGATTCTTCTGTGTTTAGATGCTGTGCAATCAAACTGTTGGTCTCTGCCCTAGATAGATGAGATACAAGATCAAGGAAGAAAAGAAGCATTGTCTATGCTTTACACATGAGGGACTGAGGTCCAGAGTGATTAGGTTACAAGAACAAGAGGCTGAAAATGAAGATGTGAATTTTACGCATGCCTTAGGAGTGGTGATCTTATGCTGCATAATCATTCTTCATCTCATCGTACAGTGTGGGGAATTGTTAAATATCTTACAGACCAAAGACTTGGTTACACTGCATGCCCACCTGTGGATGTAAGGAAATTTAACCAAAAAAAGTATTTAGGTGCTCTGGAAAGAGTTCTCTCCCACACTTCTTTTGCATTATGATACGTGCCCATTATCCTGTGTGGCTTTACCAGCCCTTGTCTTCTATAGTGATATATTTCCAGTGTTGTGGACTTGTAAGTAATTAATGAAGAGCATTAAAATCTTACAATTCTTATCCTTTTATGGTTTTAGGTCTAATGTATCCAGCCAGACCCCTTCGGCCAAAAGAAGCCTGGGATTTCTTTCTCAGCCTGCACCTCTTTCCGTTAAAAAAATTAGATCAAACCAAGATTACACGGGGTGGAACAAACCCCGAGTGCCCCTTTCCACCCATCCTCAACAACAACTGCAAGGGTAAATTTAATTTTCTTTACTAGCATGTTCATCAGAACATGAATGTTCTTGTTATAATCTTTTAATGAAAAAAAAAAAAAAAATCCTGAAATGAATGAACACTGAGACAGGGAACACTTTTCCTAGTTTAAAATTCATGGGAATTTAAGAACAGATATTTATAGAGATATTACAAACTCAGGTAATTCATGTTTCTTTCTTACACTTTCTGGATTCATTTCTTTATTCATGTGTATATACACACACTTTTTTTTTTTTTTTTTAATTTGGATTGTAGAAACTCACAGATGCTTTCCTGATAAATGCCACCTCCCATGAGTTTTTAGTTTAGTCTGAATGGCAGGAGGACAGCTCCAATAAGAGAAACTCTGTGAGGAGTGACTGTGATGAATATGCTACATGTTAGTAGCACTGTGTTTAACACTGGCATGTTTACACATGGATATACATATCATGTTCAATCTTCTGTTTTTCAGATTTTCAAACTTGGGAAACACCTGCTACATGAATGCCATTCTACAGTCCTTGTTTTCAATTCAGTCTTTTGCTAATGATTTGCTTAAGCAGGGTATTCCATGGAAAAAAATTCCACTCAATGCACTTATAAGGTAAAATTCACTTTCTGGGAATTATATTTTTCTCTTTTGTTACTGAGAAAATAGTTTTGTAATACTGAAGCACCATTGTAGAAGTAGTTTGCATGTATAGGTAATAAAAATCTTCTAGAGCTCTCTCTATTTTTTTTTTTTTTTTTTTTTAAGCGAGCAGAAAATAAAAAGATATGATTTGTTAAAGGAAAAACAGAGGACAGAAAGAGTTCTGTCACTGTGAATATG
>JANIJG010023614.1:10794-47283 GCA_024611175.1 Megaceryle torquata
TTTTTTTTTTTTTTTTTTTTTTTTTACTTTAGAAATAGGAAGTAGCATCTTAAAAAATTGCAGTGTTGAGCTACAGGCAGTCTTTTGTATCATCTGTTGTTTCTTGTGTCAGTGAAATGCTTCAGAAGAAAATGAAAAAAAAAAAATAGTTGCATAATAACATATCTGAAACACAACTAGGGTTTAAGCTGGTCAATAACCTCAGCTGATCTGTGAGGGCTTATGCCTTTTCGGAAGACAGCCTTTGCCTAGTAGCTGTGGAGAGTGTTTGGCTTCTATGGGCACTTGATCTAACATGATGAAATTTCTTCTGGTTGAAAAGTGATTGGCTATCAACTGCTTTTTGTGAAAAAGGTGTGTTTCCTACCATGCATCACTAAGCAGTTGTAGAGAGGAGAGCTCAGCAGAATAGCAGAAACTTGAGCTACAGTAAACTGATCAGATTCTTTGGGTAATTGAGCATCAGCTTTCGTTTTGGGGTGGGAGGGGATTGCACAGGTCCTTTCTGTCTTACTCTTTTTGTGTGTGTGTGTGTGTGTGTGTGTGTGTGTACTCCATGGAATGTGACATGTTCTCTGTATTATAACTGAAACTGTTGGTTTTGGAATACACTGGGGGTGTATTTCCTGTGAAATTCTAAAGCAGTTGTAAAAGGTAACTAAAACACAGGAACTCGGACACATTGGTAAAGTCAATTTTAACAGCTTGTTAATAGTTACCAGTACCACTATATGTAGCTTGAACTAAGGAACTCCTTATCATGGCTGTCTTTATTACAGCTCTTTTTTCTAGTCCATTGTAATGTTTTCCTGCCAGAAACATAAGGTTTTAAACTGAGTGGAAATTAACAACAACAACAAAACAAAACAAAAAAACAACCCCCAAAACCCCAAAACTAACAAAAAAAAACCCCACCAAAACAAATAAATAAACAAAAAAAAAGTCTGACCATGCAAGATGAATTTAATGATTTTGTGTTGCTTATTTTGGTGCCATGTGATTTCATATCTCCTATCAGTACAAGTGTTTTCAAAAAGTACTGTGGTGGTTTTTGTGGGTGTTTTCTTGTTGTAAGAGATATAGCAGAAATAAGTTTATAGAACTTTATAAGACTCTTCTTAAGACTGTGGAATGATTTTTTTTTTTTCATTTGGGTCATGCTTCAATGATGGCCTCAAATGAGATTTCAAAATACTTGAAATGGAAAAGGTTAATTATATATGAGATATTTTCATACAGAATCTCTAAGCCACTTACCACAGGAGAAGAGCTTTTAGAGACTCTTAAAATGCGGTATCATGAGTTTTATTTTGTTCCTCCAAAGTCCTGGAAAGCCAATTGTTGTTTCATTGCATTGACTTCTGCAGACGTTTTGCCCATCTGCTTGCTAAAAAGGATGTCTGCAGCCCTGAGGTTAAGAAAGAGCTGCTCAAGAAGGTGAAGAGTGCCATTTCAGCTACTGCAGAGAGATTTTCTGGGTACATGCAGAATGTAAGTACCTTATTGTCTAGAAACAATTATGTGTAATTTGCTCAGTGCACTGACTGCACTGAACTCCTGTCAAGCATCAGCTCTGACAGGGAGTTGAGCTTTTGATTGAACAATGATTGCCTGCTGTTTGTTAGAGCAGCATTGCCTTAATATTGCTGAAAGCAATGAACTAAAGCATAATTTCCCCAGTCTGTGTGTGTTTGAGAGAAAGGTGCTGTGTGAAGTTGTACAAAATCACTTTGAGTTTATCCTGTTTCTAGGATGCACATGAGTTCTTGAGCCAGTGTCTAGATCAGCTGAAGGAAGATATGGAAAAGTTAAACAAAACCTGGAAGAGTGAGCCGGTCCCTAATGATGATAACTCACCTGGACGGGCTTCTGATGACCTCTCAGCCACCAAAGTTTATACCTGTCCAGTAATCAGTAACTTAGAGTTTGAGGTTCAACATTCTATCATTTGCAAAATGTAAGTATGCTTGAGAGCTTTTCTGATACTTACCTTAAAAGACTGGGAAGTGTTTCTATCTTACGTGACTTCATCTGTAGGCTATAACTAGAACTATGTTGTTTCTAAAGCTATATATTTAGAAAATATTCTATGGTCTAGAAATGCTGTAAACCTCATATCCCATTGTCTGCTGCTATAGACTGCCTTGAAACAGTCTCATACCATCTAGTTCTTCATTATACATCTAGTGGAAAGCCTCTGTGCTTTGTTGGTTTTTATCCTCTTGAACAAACAGGAAGGCATGTTTTTAATTTGTTCTTTTTAAGGGCTTTGAGGGAACAGCGTTTCCTTCTGTCTCTCTAGATTATTGCAGAAAAGCTGTAAAGCAGGGTGTCTGGGCATTCATTGTGTATGACCTGTGCAGCAGATGCCCGTACAGGAGGGATGCTTGCACTCCACAGAGCTTTCGTGAACACAGATATTTGGGAATATTAGTTGGTGTGTACTGCCTTAGTTCCCTAAAATAAAGTAAACTGCATGCAGTTAATAATTATTGAAGGTGAATGACTGTAGGGTCTTCCCCTCCCAAGAAAAAGGCGTAAGAAAATTGAGAATTTTTTATCTTTGTCATAAGCAGCAAACCATTTTGTTTTGATGAGTGAAAACAGATTGATCAAGAGGCATATATTTACTGGGAAGTAACATGAGCCTAAAAAAATGTAAGTTGACATTATTTTCAAGTATATTTTTCATCAAACTTAGATAACCGTGTTACTTCTTTAGGTGTGGTGAAACAGTCACTAAACGAGAACAGTTTAATGACCTCTCCATTGACCTTCCTCGAAGAAAAAAATTGCTTCCTTCCCGATCAATCCAGGATTCCCTCGACCTCTTTTTTCGGGTGTGTAATGTTGAGATTTTCATGTTTGGGGTTTTTTTAATCTACTATGAAGTATTGTGTAGGTTATGTACCATATGGAAATTTTAATTGTATAGCTGACTATTAGTTGAGGATGTCCCTGCTCTCAGCAGGGGGGGTTGGACTAAATGACCTCTAGAGGTCCCTTCCAACCCAGACAATTCTTTGTTTCTAGATTAGTTGCTATGACGGTGATTGCAGGCATGTGAAGTAATTAACATTGTACTTTTTTGATGTTTGTACATTAACAGTGTACAGGAGCTTTTACTGTAAAATGCAGTGCAGAAATTAACTGATCCTTACAATACTGCTGTGAAATAGGTAAACTTGCCCATTTTGTAGTGGAAGAGTTGAGGCAAATACAAAGGAGAGAAGGGAGGCTGTCAGATGCTTCAACAGTGTATGTACTGGCCTAAATAAGCACAGAGGAAAAATCTTGTGCAGATAAAATAATTTTTAAAATAGTTGCAATATGTGGATGCCCATCTTGTAAATAGTGCTTCAAAGTGAGGCTTCTGAAAGCTAAAAATGAGCCTTATGTCCCTGAATTAGTGTTGTATTTTGCCATATCTTGAAACAGACTTGTGGTTTTTCTCCATTTACAGATAGTGTTTTTAACAGAGAGGATAATTGATGGTTATTCTTTTAAAAGCTGGTGGAGGTCTTATGATTTTTTTAAAAAATACTAAAATTATAGTGGTGTCACTTGGCCTCGCATAAAGAAAAGGGCTGTAGAAATGTTTGAGGGCTAAGTTATGCAATTTCAGCAAAGTGATGCTTCCACTTTTGCTGTTTGTTCAAAACTCTACTGGAAGAAAGTTGAGGTTCTGAACACAATAGAAAGCTTTGTGGCAAATTGTCCTTCACCAAAGGTTATTAGAAAGAAAAAACTGTGTATGGGAGAGAAAACTGGAAACCTTGCAAGGTTGTCCCCTCTCTTTGGAAGTTAATTTGTTTCAACTGTGGCTAATTCACAGGTCTGCAAAAGACTTGCAGGAAAAAGTTGTCAAATTGTAAGCTCTGCTACCTGTCCTTTTATCAGATGCCCTCTTGTTAGGTCATGTTGAAGGTTATTGTAATTTTAAGTGTAACTGCTGTTTTGAAGAGCTTCTGTCACAGCCAAAAGTGATGTCTTTTCTGTTGAGATCTGTTTGATGTGTCTTGTTCCACTAGTCAATTTTCTGTTCTCTTAAACAGGCAGAGGAGATTGAGTATTCTTGCGAGAAGTGCAACGGAAAGTCTGCTGTTGTCACACACAAGTTTAACAGGCTTCCCAGGTAAATGCTGACACCTGTTCCTTTCTTTCCTGGAAGCACATGTTGCAAAAGTGCAAGCAAAAGTCCCTCTCAGAGTAAAAATGTGTAGGACAGCATGCAAGAAAGTTGCCTGTGCAGACGGTAGTCTTCATTCTGGTCTTCAGTTTTCCTCTGAAGAAGCTCTCCTGGGCACCCGCTGCAACACTTCTTTCTTCCTCTCTGTTACTACACAGGGAGGGCTGGGTTTTCCTTCTCCCATTCTCTTGTGGTTTCTGGGATGTGCAGGAAATGGAAACAGTAAATATATTCTGGAAGTTTAATATTTTGTGCTCAGCTGACCTGATGGGCAGGACTGAGTTGGAGGCATTTGTGGCAGAGGGTGTACAGAGGGTTTTGCGTTGATCAATTAATTCTTCCCATGTTGATACCTGTTTTCTCTCTCAGCAAGCGTGGCACTTTGAGGAAGAAAGCAGGCACTTTGAGGGTTAATGGCATGCTCTATAGTTTCTGAACTTGTGGTTGGGTTTAGCTCATTATTTAGAGTGGAAGCACTTGGAGGTAGGGGTCATTTTCTCATGGGATGTAAAGCTAAAAGTCTGTTGGATGACTTTATCTGGCATACATCCTCATCCCAGGTGTACTCAGAGAACCCTGTAACTTGGTAGTTAGCTTTTGTTTTGCTTCAGTAGTGTATTTATGCTGGTACTGCAAAACCCTTGTCAAAATTTTTTAATATCAGCTCAGCAGAAGTGATGATAGAACTGCATGATCTAAGTAGACAGTACAAAGTGCAGCATGAGGGACAAAATTCCATGTAAGGAGGCCTTTTCAGGCTTTTTATACTGTTGTGATCAAAAGCTCTTTCAAAAAGAAAGCATTGTGACAGAAAAAAAACAAGTGCACATGATGCACTGGGAACAGTTCCTTCTCAGTTTGGGGCAGCTGTGAGATCCCTCCATCCCAGTCTTAAATATCTGTGACTAATATACCAGCGTTCTGGCCTATAATGGTAATATTTTTATTGTTTCCTATGTCTCTCTCCATAGTAGAAATAATGTGTTTGGTAAGAGCTGCTTGCTTCTGCTTGACTGAAGGGCAGGATGATGCCTATCAAAGGAGGAAGCCTCTTGAGTAAGCAGGGTCTGCACTCATACCTTGCACAAAGTTGAGTTATGAATGTGAGAGTAATTACCTGTCTCTTGCCAGATAAGAAGTGGATAGAGTTTCCATACCACCCTAAAGTAATAGTCTGGTTTAGAGTCAGGTGAATGCATTTTGTAAGCAGGACTACTTGGATTTTGAGTGTTTTCACTGACTTCTCTCTTGAGATTAATATTTGTCCTTCTCTCCTGTCTCTCAGGGTCCTAATTCTTCATCTGAAACGATACAGCTTCAATGTAGCCTTGTCTCTCAATCACAAAGTCGGACAGCAGGTGGTTATTCCGAGATACTTAACCCTGCTTTCACACTGTACAGAAAGCACTAGGCTACCACTGACGCTGGGATGGAGTGTCCATTCTGCGATGTAAGTGTACAGCTTGTGATTGCTCCATGCCATATTAAGCACATGTGCCACGAGGTAGGCAGTTGTCAGACCTCCCCCAGAAAATGTCTGGGCAAGGAAACGTTAAAATCACAGTTTTAGATGGGCACTGCTAGTTTGTAATGATGCCATTATGAGAATGTGTACGGAAAGGATGCGTGATAGAAGCACTAGGAGGAGTTGGTGGGGCATTATCTAGGGAATATTTGGTAAGACAATATTCTTCACTGTCCCTGAAAATAACTTTCTATCCTTTTTAAGAGAGCTTCTGTTAGTAATTTCTAAACTTCATGCCTCTCGATCCAAAATAATCTACATTACCTTTCCATTTACAGCACACATAACTCTGCTTGGGAGACATAATGTTTCCATTTGCACCTCCTGGGGTATCATTCATTTTTGCATAGTCTTTCCTGTGCCACTGAGCACCTTACATGCTGCAAATACTCTTTCACTTATAATTATTTCTGTACAGCTGCTTATCATGAGACACAGATTAAATATGCCAGTTGTCACATAGGGAGTCCGTGGCAGAATAAAGAACAAGAAACCTTCAGGTCTCTTGTGGTTTCTGCCTAGTGACGTAACCATGGTAGCTGTGAGTTAGGACACGCCTGGTGCATGTGTTCAGCAGTGTGGTGTGTGTTCTTGTGCTGACAATTTAGTGGCATTTGAAATTTATATGGGTGTATCCCTAGAGATTGTTTTAATATTGGAAATGTTAAACACAACAGCTTAAGTTAACCAGAGCAGAAATACTTGAAAATATGATTGAAATAGCTTTCCAGTGGCTTTTTGTAGTCATTGAAACCATTCTGATTGACCAGAGACTGGAAGGGTGACCAAGCAGCCCTGGTTTGGAGGGGGAAAACTGGAAAAGGTTTCTGCACTGGCAGCCATCTGGTGGATAGCTGTATAGTGATAGTGATGGACTTTGAAGAGCCTGTGAAAGGATTAAATGGAGCAGGAAGTTTGTTTAGAAGAATCTAGGTAAGGGAGGAGAAGCAGGGAGGTGGGACATGCCAGAAAACCGGCTGATCCAGACAGCAGCAGGAGGCTGTGGTTTGGGAGCAGGAACTCAAGTGTTGGTGGGAATAAAACATAAAGGAATGAGTTGTCTTGACATGGAAGCCCAAAGCCTTTAATTTGTGAGCTTGTCCCGAAGGGTGCATCGCTAAGAAGTGAATCCAGTTTAAAGGATTATATGTGGTTTTAAACAACTGTTGTATATTCATAGCATGTTGGAATTACTACTCTAAATCTAAGCAATTAGCAAGTATGTAATGGTATTCCACTTGTTTGTTTGGTCATGGATTTGCATGCATAGCAGACAAGTAAATACTTGGTTTTTATAACTGCTGCAATAAATACTTTGCTTTTTTTTAAATAGTTCCCGTCCATTGAAGGCTTCCCAAATGGTGAATTCCTGTACTATAAGCACTTCCACACCTTGTAGGTGAGTTATAGCTCTGAAATGTCCATGGCCTGGGGTTTCATGGGATAATTTTTAGGGCATTTTGCAATTTTCTAATTCTTCTTCTTTATCTTTTGACTTTTTTTATTTGGGGGGGGGGGTTTCCTGTTGTAGGAAATTATTTCAGCTACTGTCTTTTTTTCATATCTGAGTTTTATCAGTGTTACATGCTAGCTGAAATTAATATCAATGGTACAATTTGCCTAGCTGACACGATCACCTTAGCATTTCTTTTGAGAACCTCTGGGGACTTGTAAAGTAAGCAAAGGTGATTTCTGCCCCCCCCCAACTCCCCTCCTCCCAGACAAAAGGCTGAGCATCAGAATAAGAACTGAATTTAATTTGTACAGATGATTTATCAGTGATAGATACCTTAAACAAGATTGCATTTGTAGTTGCAAGTCACATATATAACAGGTAAAATGGCTTCTGATTTTGCAGTTTAGCTCTTTACTCAGTTCTGGCTCTGGAGCCCCAGGGTGTGTTTTGGGAACTGGTGGTTATTTAAATAAACATCTTATTTGCAAAGATGAGAGGGCCTTGTTTTTCTAGACCATTTTGAAAGGCCTGGGTTTTTTTTATACATTGAAAAATGTGATACAACACTGACCAGATTTCCTAATTGAGCAGACACTGTGACTTCCCCAGGCTCCTTTTTCTTCTGTTCTAAAGAAGCAAGAATTTTATCTTAATGGAAAAGCCACCAGGAAAAGTAAAACCCATGCAGATTTGTGCTTTTAGATCCTAGGAATGATATAGGAAGTCCTGACTCCAGCTTGGTAAACTTCGGGAGTCAAATGGTTTGTGCCAAGTTCTAGATGCTACAGTGGACTCAAATCAAATGGGTACTGTCTGGGATTGCTGGGAAATTAAGTGCAGAATCCTTGGCCTTACAAAGTGTGGTTCTTGCTTCTAACTTTTAACATTGTAAGTTGCTATTGCAGGCTTGAAGTAGATGTGTCGGGTAACCTACTGAAATACACCTCTGAAAACCCTGCCTTTGCTCTGTTAATTACTTGTCATTGCCAATCATTGCAGTTTGTTCCCCAAACTGTACTACCCCGCAGTGTGGAAGTTGGGTGTGTCAGTTCTTCAGTGGTTACTTCAGATTTGTACAATGCTATAAAGTTTTATAGCCATGTTTTTAATTTACAGAAAATACACTTTCAAGTCGAAGAGCTCTGCGGTGCTCTGTGTAGATTCTGACAGTGATGATGAGCCCTTGAAACGTTCTGTTGCCCATAGCCAAAGGTTGTGTAACATACAGATTAGAGATCAGCAACAACTGCCAGAAGAGACAGAAAAGGTAAGGGGGGGAACCCACCAACTTTCATATACATAGATCCTATATGTGCTCATGTCTGGCCTGTGCTTTTCCTAGCATAGACTGTGAGTAAAATTGATGTCAGATAAGTTGTTTTGGTTTTTTTTCCTAATTAGCATCACAATGATGGAAGGAAGTGCTTTGCTAATTGACCTCTCTGTATGGTTGTGTTGAGTTCCCACTGGGAACAGAGGTAATTATATTGCAACTGCCCTTGAGTTTCCAGGTTATGTATACCAGCTGCTTGGCAGTTTTGTCAGTCCTTTGGGTAGCTTTCACTAATAATGTTCCCAGACTAAAATATAATTGGCTGTCAATAATAAAATTATGCAGTAAAGCCCTTGATTAAATGAGATGCAGTACAAGTTGAGCTAAGCAAAATATTCAGATGAGAACTTCTTGCACACACAGGCTGTGTCCCCTTTCAAGTGTGGTTCTTTAAATGCTTTTCAAAACTGAAGCTATCAGTCTTTGGAGGTGGGATGCATAGAAATGTGTAGAGATCAAGTTCACTGCTGTAAAGGCTGTAAATTGCCTTTGGGCTCTTCATTATGAGTAGTATTAATGTTATCAAGATATTTTTTCCTCTATCAGGGCAGTGTATTAGCAGGTAGGTGAGTTGTGTGGGAAGGAAAGATGACCCAGAGGGGAAAACCAGGAGCTTAGAGGATTATCTTGTAGCACCCCTTTCTTCTATTAAGAGTGTTGCAGGCCTAGCGTTTAGGACAAGTGTTCTGCTTCTCTGAAGTTTTTGACAATGTTTACAGGGTTATTTTAATCAAGCAGAGACTTGTGGCCTTGATTATGGCATTAAGGGACAGGCATAAAACTGACGTGAGTATCAACAGGTAGCAAGAGGAAGATATCTACAGTTTCTGATCTGAGGGAAGATCAAACCAAAGGAGGATCCTGATTCACTCAGTATTTAATAAATGATAAAATGAATACTGAGTATTAAATTTTCAGAAGACCCAGAGCTGGGAAGGGCTGCTAGTGTGATGAAGCTCAGAACTACAGTTAAGCATCATCTTTACAAATCTGGGAAATTGCATCAAAATTGGAGAGGTGGTTCGGGAGGAACAGTCTAAAGGTTCTAATTTTAGTAGGACTAAACTGTAAATGCAGGATGAGAACAGCTGGGAAGGCAGTGGACCTTCAGAAAGGGCATGAAAGGGGAGAGTTGATCACAAGGTCAGGCTGGTTGAAAACACAAATATATCGACAGCGGCCTTGCCTGGAGGTTTCATGCAGTAACCCTTCTTTTGTCCTCAGCATTGAGCTTTAGTCAGACTTCTGTTGTAGATTAATTAGAGAGGGGCCACAGGAGAGGAACAGGAATGGTCAGAGCTCTAGAAAGGAAGATTTTGGGGGGAAGAGCGGGCAAGTGAACTTGGATCTATAGTTTAAGGAGAAACATAAGCAGGGCGTGTGTCTGTAAGGAAGAGAATGAAATAGACAGAAACACTTTGAGCTGTTTTCCATGCCTGTGGTGGATACAGCAAGTAATAGGCTAACTTGCAGATTAGTTAGTTTTAGATTAAATATTAGGGAAAACTTCCTGATGCTCAGGATGTATAGGGGTGGAATGGATTGGTTTGGGAGAAAGCAGAAAAGCCTTTGCAGAAGGTCTCAGGAACAGGGTAGGCAGCTGCTGTTCTGCATGGCACATCTATAGCTGGCTGTGGTTGAGTGAAGGAAACTATCTTACCTTTGAAGTTCCTTTTATATATAGAAAAAGTATTCCAAACTGTCCTAAATGATTCTTCCTTGAGTTTTGTTTGTATGGCAGTACGGGTAGTCTCTATCATGCAAGCCCTGTGAGTGCAGAAATTGTGGAATAAAGCCTATTAACTTGAATAGCAAATTAATTACAGACTCTCCAGCCTCCTCTGGGAAAGAGGTAGTTGGTGATGGTGATTCCATGTGACTTCATTCTTTGTGACCATGCACATTGGCCACTCCTCAACCACAGGCCTGACCAGCCATCTGTGATGATTAACCAGCTCTTCTCTCCTTTTTGGCGTCGTCCTGGGAGAACCTGGTCCTTGGAAAGGGCATTACTGCTGCTGCACTATTTCCCTTGCTGTGCTCCTTGTAGCAGCAGTGGATGGGATGGCACTAGGGGCTTGGCAGTCACTTCATAGGCCAGTGTGTACCCTGTGGGGCACTGCTTGCAAACTAGTCCTGCTACGTGGGAGAACAGTTGGAACAGTGGGTGTATATGGCATTGGGTTGTGGCGAGGCAATCAGCAGTTATCCAGCTGAAGTGGGCAGGACTGCAATTTCTGTGATTTCTGCCTCTGCCAATGAAGTAGCATTTGAAGTACTTTTAAAAAATACTTATTTAAAGCAGCCTGTCTCAGAGCCTAAGCTACTTTTAAAAATCTATGCAAATAATTTCTAATGGAAAGGTTGTATTCAAATAATGCACAGATGCTGCCAAGTCTTTAAAGTCCAGCCACTGAATTAGTGGTGGTAGTTGGCAAAATGCCTAGAAGTGGGGTTTGATGAAGAGCTATACCAGTTTTTATGTTAGTAGCCTACAGGTGCACAGAGAGAAGTCAGGAGGCTTAAAAAGCAGGTACTCTGCTTTCCTTATTCAGTGCACGAAGGGATGTGAGGAGAGAGGTTTAAATTTGTCAGCTCTAATTCTTGGAGGAGATGAACAAGTAATTTAGTTGGCTAACTCATTTGCTATTCTTGTTTGATAAGTCAGTTTTGATACAAAATGTTTGCAATATAAAACTATTCTTGCTCATCAAAAGCTTGCTATTTTTAAGTAAAAATCAGCAGTAAAAATGAAACTTTATTTAGTAAAATGAATATATTCCAAATGCAGTTTCGAATGATACCTGGGTTAGTACATTGTGCTAGAAACTACTTTTCACTATTTTTAACATAGCAGAGGAGGGGGGAAAAAAATCTTAAGTGTATGGTAAGCAGTGTAATTATGTAGGTATGTATACATGGAGGTTAACTTCATTAATAGTTAATAGTAAAATGATTGAAATTACTGTATTAGTTGCAAATATGGTGTTAGGAGTTAATGAGTGTCAGTTTTAGGTAAATAACTAAAAAGGAAAAATTCAAATTAAAACTAAAGTGGTTTTCCTTTCTTCCAGTTTAGTTGATTTTGTTTTGTTTTGTGGTGGTTGGTTTGTTTTTTGGTGCTTTGGGTTTTTTTAGTTAGTTGGTTTGTTTGGTTTTTTACTTAGGACAGAATAATCCACTCCCCTCCCTTTCCCTGTTTAACTGTTTTCTTACTTGGCTTGCAGAATCCTGCCCCCCTCCAGGATTTCATATGGCAAGTCTGCAGCACCAAACCTAATTTTAAATGCTCTTCATACCAGCCCGATTTCAGTTCCTATTCTTCCATCCCTGTGTTCAAGTTCAATTACTCTGGTGTTGCTGCTTCAGCCTTTGTTAACAAACGGGCAATTTTGCTACTTGTGACTCAGCACAGGCTTGCCAGAGGCCTGAGGATTCATCAGAACCTAAAGGTGGAACACTTGTTGAAGGAGAGGAAGGAGAAGGGAAGAGTTATCTTGTGTATGTTAATCCAAAAGGCCTGTAAAAACTGGTTGTAGTTTATATTTAAATATTATTCCTTCGAGTGATCGTAGCTACAAGGGTTGTCTCTCCATTGAGTCTGATATAACTGTTTAATGTTGACAGAGCCAAGCTCCCACTCCCTGGGTTAATAAAATTAAAAAAAAAAAATCTCCACAGAAATGTAAAGCTGATATTCTAAACCTGTTTATTCAAGCAGTTAATCATAACTCCATTCCTCTCTAGAGTTCAAAACGAAGTAAAATGGAGGGTGATAAACCTGAGCTGAGTAATGCTGGTTTTGATGGGATGAGCGAAGATGAGCTGCTAGCAGCTGTTTTAGAGATTAGCAAAAGGGAAGCTTCTCTGTCTCTGAGCCATGTTGAAGATAAGCCCACAAGCAGCCCAGACACTGGTTTTGGAGACGATGAAATTCAGGAATTGCCAGAAAACCTGGAATCTATGGAGATGGAGAAACCCAAAGGAGCGTTAGACTCAGGTAAGGTGAAGTAACCCTCTTAACTGGACTATCATGAGCTAAAGCGGGTTACTGATAACAGCAGGAGGCAGAACCTGGATGCAAGTGGACTGCTGGAACTGTCCAACTTCTGCAGGGTTTTCTTACAGATTCCCTGTGTATAAAGTGTTTAATTAATTGAACTGTGAAAATGTATTTTATTTCATGTCTGTCACCTCTCTGATAAAAGTGAGGTCATCTTCAGAGTATAATATCCATGTTTTTCTCTCCTGATTAACACATGCTTCCACTAGTTCCCTTACCAGACAATTCAATTTTCTAAGATTTGGCAGTGTCTGGAACTTAATCTTCCATAATCAGAAATATTTTCATTTCTGTAGCTGTTGGCTGGGCAGAATGGTAGCAGTGTTCACATCGCTGCTGTGCAAGAGTGATGGCTGGGGTGCATAAGACTAGAATGCTTTCATAAATGCAGTTATTTTGTCACTAGTTACTAAAGAATTAAGCTCTCTGTAATTTTTTCTAATACTTTTAAATGTGAGAATAGACCCTTGAACATAAGAGACTCAGGATGACCTCTGACTCAGAAACACAGTTAAGTACAAGAAGGTGCCCGTTTGATCTCCGTGTGAGGAAAATAAGTCTCTTCCTTTAGCTGGCTGAAGGAAATGTGTTTATCACTTGTGGCGTGCTACATGCTTTCAGTCAGATGTTTAATTCCACTAGCCTGGAAAAACGGGCCAACAAAATGCTCTTCTTTTCCTCTAAGAGGCAGGAAGTTAAATATTTTAGCAGCAAAACCCTCTACTCTTATTGCCAAAAACTACACTTGCTTCAAGGGACAGCTCTTGACAGCTTTCAGGGTGGAAGGCAGTGTATAAGAAAACCAAGGCTGTGATCAGCTTTGTTTGTGCCCTCCTTTATATACGCTCATCTGTGATTGTGTGAAAGAGTTGTGAGTGTGGCTACATAAATGTCTCTCTCTCCAGTTGGCAAGTGTAATGTAATTATCTGAAGGCTCTGTTGTGACACTTTAGACAAAAATAAGTGTTTATTCAGTAAATACATGAACTTTTATTAAGAATGAAGTTAAACACTCAACATTGCATTCAGGTCACTGCATTTGACTGTGTATGACGAAAAACCCACAAGTACTATTCAAAGCATATGGTTTGGCATTCAGATGAGATAACGTGTGCATGTTGAGTTCCTGCTTATGGCAGCTGAATGTATCACGCTGAGTTCATAATCCTGTGTTCTGTTTAAAGGAAACCTAATTGCAAAGATGCTTTGCTATATCAGACAAGATGACTCTAAGGATGATGGGTTTAACTTGGTCTGTTTCTTGTTATGGCTAGTACTAATTTTTTTTTTTTTTAGCAAACACTGAATAATTTGTGGTGCTTTCAAAAAAGGCTAATTTAGATAAGACAGAAGATGTCGTATTTGCTACATGATCCTCAAATAACAGTTGTGTGAGTTGAGTATTTCTTCTTACCTTGGAAGTTTTCAAAGGTCATGTAATAAATTCTGGTTTGTTTTCCATCTTAAAAGAATTAGACCAATGGATTATAGTTCTTGTGGTCTTGTGTTTAAGAGGTCACAGATACTGAGACCACCTTACATAATCCTTGCTAGTAACTAATGAGTAGATGTTGAAGTCTGCATAGGGCAAGACTGACATTTGACAGGTTGCTGCATGACAGCTGTCAGAGCAAGTCCTGACTCTTTCTCAGCTGCAAGCAATGGGGAGAACCCAAGTGTCCTGCCACTACAGAGATCTATGCAGTGGTTGGATGATCGTTCGTTCCAGAAGTATTTTATAAAATACTTCTGATGTCCCATTCACTATAAAAGTGAACTGAAAAATTATAATCTTCTTGCACTTTTAAAACTGTAGACAGCATTCACAAGACTGAGGCTCTTACCTGAAGCAAAAAGTTGACAAATCTAAACAGTGCTTAAGATTTGTGCTTCCCTCCATCTTATATATGATCTCGCTTTAATTGTGGCTTCATCTCTAGTACTCCAAGGTATAATATGCAATGCAAATTTTTATAATCCAGGGTTCCTTCTAGAGAAATTAAAGTGTCAGCTTTATGGCTGAAGAAATCTAGCAGCGTGTGACATCTTACTTTAGATAAAGGTGCTGTTTCTGAGGGTATGTAACAGGCTAGGGAGAGAACAGGTTCAGGGATGAATCAAATGGCTCATCTTACATCTGTTATAATAAGTATAAGACTCTGCTTTTGAGCTGTTTTGCATTTGACTCTTGTGTGGGATCTCCCTGTCAATAGATGTCACTGTGCTGCAAGGATTATGGTGATTTAAAGAGCGTTTAGCTGGTAACAAACAGAGAGCCGGGAAAGCATAACTGTACTTTCTGATTCCTCAGGTCCTGCCAATTTCACTGAGATAACTAAAGATTTTGATGAGAATAAGGAAAACAAAACTCCGGAAGGCTCTCAGGGGGAGGTTGACTGGCTGCAGCAGTACGATATGGAGAGAGAGAGGGAAGAACAAGAACTTCAGCAGGCACTGGCTCAAAGCCTTCAAGAGCAAGTAAGGAATAAAGTTTTCTTCCTTGAGTTATCTTCTCCAACACTGTACGTGCGATGAGTAAAGGAAAAGCTTGTGTTAGGCAGTAACTGCCAAAGGGATTCTGCTGTGGTTTTTGAGACGGAAACAGATGAAAAAAGATTGGAGTTTATTCTGTCTCCAGTGTCAGCAAGAGTGATGGCACTGGATACATCTGGGCACGTTCTGCATGTGTATTGGCAACCATATATCGCATTACAGACCTACGATTGCTCAAAGCTTTCCATGCACATTTATACACCAGCTTGTACAGTTATATAAAAAGGATGATGAACTCAACTAAACTTGTACTATCTGGCACTGAAAGCCAAGCCCACCTTTAGCTTCCCTGGCAGCTGCTTCTTGCAGCATGTTGTGTCAGTAGACAAAGTGAAGGGGGCAGGTTTCAAAGCAAAGGCTAAGAACAGCTGTGCCAGGTCAGGTTAAGGATCTCTCTATCCCAGTGCTTTGTTTCTGGTACTAGCGAGCCAGCAATGCTTAGTAACGAATATAGGAACTGAGCATTTATGTGCTCCTTCCCTGTTAGTAAATTGGAAAAAGGATCCCAAATAAAGTCTGAAATGAGTCCTTTAAATTAGACTTGGAAAGAATTGGGATCTCAGATTGTGTGCTAATCATCTGTATTCCACTCGAATTTCAAGACCTGTAACTGATTTCCACAAGTTTAACTAAGCTGCTGAGAATGAAGGCAGCACTTAGTCAGATCTTTCTTTAAATAAGTGCCCTTGTCTGCTCTCCATTAATACTAAAGCTGTCTTGGTTTTCCTTGAGATCTGATGTTTCCATTGCTCTTGGATTTTTCTCTCCCATTACTCATTATGAGATGTTGGTTGGTAAGTTCCATGCCAGATGCAGCTTTGATTCAGTGATGCTGAGCAGTGTAAAAAAGATTCCCAAATGCTTTAGAAGCAGTGAGATAAAAGGCCTCATGCTAATAATGTAAAACTGCCCTTTAAGTGTTGTTCTGAAGAGAAAATCTGCTATTCTAATGATTCAGGCATGAAAATGCAGTAGCTGTGGTTACCTTGATTTGAAATACGCAGCTAGGGTTCTGTGTTCAGGTGCACTGAGGGCATTCGAACCCTGAACTCAGAAGCCAGCTCATTAAATATGACTGACTGGCTTGCTGTAGCTCTGAGCTTTCCGAGTGGTGAGAGGAACAGGGGCATGATATTATCGTGAGATTAGAAAGGTTTGGTGACTTGAGGTTTCTTTGCTACTTGTTCGGGGTAATATTTTTAATACCTGGTTGTTTAGTATTGTCATTATTTGCATCCCGCCTTTGGAAATTACACCTGTTACATAGAACCACTGGCTCTGCTTTCCAATGGCTTAAAAATAATAAAATCTGTCCAGATTTAACAACTCTGTCCCGAGCTGGCTTTGAGCAGAAGTCTAAATTTTGCTGAAGTGCGAGGAGCTTTGTTTGTTTGTGACAGCTTTCCTTAGCAAAGGGTTGCAAATTCATTCAGATGCTTTTCAAATTAATGATCCAGAGAAAGCATTCGGTTACTAGAGACTCGCTCTGCTGCATACCAAACTCCAGGAGCTTTGACGAGCCTTAATGAAGGTTTGTCCCAGGTTCTGTTGCAGGGGAACATTGGACTCTTGCTGGTAGCAAACATTCCTTCACACAGAACCTTTAATTTACAATGTCAAGTTTGTTTTAGAAACCAGAGCAGCACAGTTTCAATGGAAAAAGAGCACCACAAGAATTTTAAACAGTGAAGGGTCTCAGTGAGCTGAGTTTTGTTCTCTTCCCATTAGGAGGCACGAGAACAAAAAGAGGATGATGACCTTAAACGAGCCACGGAATTAAGTCTACAAGGTGAAACTTATTTACCTTCTTCCAGCATGTTGCTTTTGAGGGAAAATGGATCTGTACGTATGAGTGGAGCTCCTGAGTGTCTGTAAGACAGCTGGGATTGTGTGTTCTTTTGGTCTGTGCTTTGTTGTGTTTGGCTTTGCTAAGGTTAGCTTTTTCTTTTGCTCTTGCTTGTAAAAGCAAATGCCAGGAAAAACTTAATATAAAAAAATACTTATTTCAGACTCTTGAGTTTTTAATTAGATAGACGTAATATGTGATACTGTGTATATATCAACTATATATTTGGTATACAATGCCAGTCTAGAGAGAGAAAAACAGACCTTGAAATTTTTGCATTCCCAGATAAAGCGAGTATGTTAATGGCTCTAGTCAGAGCATAAAGGTTATTTCTTGCTTGCATTGATATTTTAGTGCCAGTTAAGGAATGCACTGGCCTTGCCCAGGAAAATGAGTAAGTGCTGCATCTGTCTGTTACAGGATGGGAGGGAGACAGACCTCACTGCAAGGTATAGCTGTTGGGGGTGAAAAAAAAGAACCCCAAAATATACTAGCTTTTCCAAATCCAGACAGTGTGGTGAGCCTCAGGCACTGTTTAACATTTATTTGAGGCTGGCATGAAAGTGAGTTCATACAATCTGGCAGAGCAAAGCATAACCAAGAGAAAAATCCTGCTCCAAAGAGGGCAAGGAGGAGTAATGAAGTGCTGTGTTAAGATACTTCTCGTTGCTCAGGCACTTGTAAAGGCCCTTGGTTTTTTACTGGAAGAACCTGTGTCTATTTTTGAAGCAAAGTAAGTTGAACACTGCTTAAGCATCCCTCAGCCTGAGTCCTATCCTCTGATGAGCTCTGGCAGATTAAGTGCCCATTCCCTCTCAGGCCTTCCTTGATTTGTGTCTGGGAAGAATTCAAGGCTAGAAATCCTTCCTCCTCCTGATCTGAAGCTGCTTGATAGGGGTGTGCTTCTCTTGCTGCTGTCTCATTTCTAAGGCATCAGCCGGCAGTTGTTCAAGGACATGCTAATACAATATGATAGCTGGTAGGAAGGTTCACAGTGGTGCTGCAATCAAAGAACCACTAGTCACCCGGGGACCGTTGGTGAAGTGGCATTTAGCAATACTTGTGGTAAGTGCTTCAAGGAGAGACTAAGGTGGCTGCATTTCTTGGCTGTAGTCTTGCTTACAACAGCCCAAGTGTGGAAACCAGCAGTAAAATATTCTCAATTAAAGGGATTAATCTATAAATTTCCCAAGAAGATTATACTAATCCAGCATCTGATGGTTTAACAGGGCAAACAGTGTGAGAATCTCTTTGACAAAACATCTCCATCATAACTGGTGTGCTAAGTCTCAAGGGAAAAAAAAAAACCAACATACACTGAGCAGCGTCTTGTTAATCTCAACTTCTCATCAACCCAGGACTCCATAGCTTTAACTTAGCTGGTGAAAGCATAGCTACTTCTAATGAGTACTGTACAAAATCTGAAATTAGTCGGGTAGCTGCAGAATCCCAGGAAGTTTGGAACAGCGTGTACAGGGTGCAGTGGTGCCTTCCGGCTCTTTACAGAAAGCTGCCTGCATTTTGCTCAGCCAAGCAAACTGGAAGTTCCTGCGGTGAGCAGCCTTCTTACCATTGAGAACAATGAAAAGATGCCTGCTGCCAGCAGTAGCATTTTGATGCCAGTTTTAATTGAAGAATAGGCTTTGTTAAGGCAACTTATAGTTTAAACTGTAATTCATAGCTCTCATTGCAGAAACTTACAGTTCACTGACCAGACTGGCTGTACTACTTTTAATGTCAGTTCTGGCTGCAGACCACCAGTGCTGTGGAGCAAATTGAGTGTTTAAATGCAAATTTAGCACCCAGATGTCATTTCCAAAGTTCTCTTTTACAAAAGTATGAGACATGATGATCAAATTAATTTTGTAGTCCAAGATACTTTTCTTAACTACTGCTCTGACAGGTTGAGGTAGGAAGAGGGAGTTTTTATTTGGAAATTCTAGTATCTCCTGCTTTCCTTGGAAAGAAAGCTTCAAATGTTAGCATTTTAATGTCCTTGTTTATGTGGGTAAATACGCCTCAACCTGTTGTGAATTCCTGTGTGCACCACAGCTTCTCATGCACTGTCATTGTTTCCATGCTGTCTAGAGTTTAACAGCTCTCTCCTGGACAGCGTTGGTTCTGACGAAGACTCTGGAAATGAGGATGTTCTTGACATGGAGTATTCGGAAGCTGAAGCAGAAGAACTGAAAAGAAATGCTGAGGTGTGTGATCTATGATTTCAAAAGCCAGCAGAGAAATACACCCCTTCTTTACCATCAGCTTAGTGATGGAGGTAGTTTTGCAGAGCAGGTGTAGAGTCTAGAAAAGTCTTTTATGTTCAAAAGTGAAAAGCTAGAAAATTTCTGTCCTTGAGAGTCTGTTCTATTGTGTTGATTTAAAAAACAAGACAGCTGCAGAGACCCTCTAAGTTCCTCTAAGATGTGAATAATGTTGAAAAGGAACCAGCAATTTTTATATTAGAAAAGTTCCAGTGCATGTAAAGCAATGGGCCCGAATATTTTACTTAGAGAGAGGACTTCGGCCAATATGGTAGTTTGGTTTCAACACCACAAGCTTCTAGATCCTGCACCACCAGAACTGAGAAGCTGTGACGAGACTGTACTCCCATTAGGTGAAACTGACTGTAACCAAGGCTGTGATGGTGGCTGATGGCACACCCAGAGTCCACACAGCAGTGTTGTGAAAGTAGCCTGCTTGCCTCAGTGGAAGGAGTACTGCAGAGAGTGGAAAAGGTTAAATTATAGAATCATTGAACGGTAGGGGTTTGAAGGGACCTCTGGAGATCAAGTTCCAGCACTGGCAAGGGGGGGTTGGACACCCACGGCAGGCCACACAGGAGCTCTCTCTCTAGAGGAGACTCCACAGCCTCTCTGGGCAGCCTGTTCCAGGGCTGTGTCACTCTCACAGTGAAGAATTTTTTTCTCATGTTGAGGTGGATCTTCCTGTGTTTCACCTTGCTACCATTACCAAATTACTGGAGTTTCTTTGAACAGTTTTTCTTAAAATTCTTTACCTTAAAACAAGAGTTACATTTTAATAGTATTGTCAGTGAAGTGTATCAATAATGTTTCCTGGTCAGGAGGATTCAAAAATAATCGTCAAAAACCAATTACCATCATTCAGTTTTATTGTCAGTGACTGGAAAGAGCACGTTTCCTGCATGTCAAGAGGGCATTGGCTGCTGACATCACAGTTGCAGGACGAGAGAGTCTGGGCTGCTTATCCAGTATTAGCTGTTCAATCTGTGTGCTGTTATCAAGGGTATCTCTTTGCTGTTTCAGAAGTAATCATGGTGTTCTGATTTTGCTTTTCTATGTTTATTTGGTGGATTAATTCTGACATCAGCGGAAGTTGCTCAGGAAATGGTTGTTTAGAAAACTACACAGTGTAGAGCTCGAGTCAGCATCTGTTCTGAGGGCAGAGTGGCTCCTTTGCGTGTTCATTGGCTTGCTGAGAGATAAAGTAAGATAGGAGGCTTCTTCCCATTTCTGGAAGGACTCCTTTGGTCTGAAACAGGCTGTTTCTATAATCCTTGATTGGGTTGGAGCTTTGAATACAGTAGCCAGAGCTGGTATCTCGGGCATAAATCATCTTGTCCATAAGCTATGTGGGACAAAAGTGAATGTCCAAAAGCTTTAATTAAACTTTTTGAGGTTTTTTTTGTGTGTGTGTGTTTTGTGTTTTGTTTTGGTTTGGTTTTTTCAGACAGGAGAGCTTCCTCACTCCTATCGTCTCATCAGCATCGTCAGCCATATTGGAAGCACATCATCTTCAGGTAAAAGAGACTGGTTTTTGTTCTTATCCCTTACCTAGCTTAAAAAAAATAACTAATACAGAATTACTGTAGCAGGATTATTTCTAGAGAATTTAGACAGCAAAGTCTTCTGTCATGGCTTGCTGGTGGGGGAGAAGGTTGAGGATGTCATGGTGCCTACCTCTGCAGCACATGGGTGACATACTGCTCATGGGGTCTGTGGAATTGCTTGTGCTTGTTACCAGCTCATTGACCAGGAAGGATGGAGGGACCAGGATCTTAAGGGTCTTTTAGCATTTAAATCTGACATAGGTTGCTGGCCCAGAGTATCTAGCTAACAAGCTTACTAGTTGAACTGCAGCATGAAAAGAAAGGTGTGTTCTCTGTTTTTAAGGTCATTATATCAGTGATGTCTATGATATCAAGAAGCAGTCCTGGTTTACCTACAATGACCTGGAAGTGTCAAGAACTCTGGAAGCCACTGTTCAGTGTGACAGAGACCGAAGTGGTTATATCTTCTTCTACATGCACAAGTAGGTGTCTTAGGGAATTTTGGTGCTGTTTGTGAGGAAGTGGGCTTCTCTTCTTCCTCTAATCCTTTTTGCTGGCTTGAAAAGTATCTCCATGGGTTTGTCAGAAGAAATCATAGTCAGAAGTCTATGCAAGAATGACAAAATTGAAGTGCTCTGAATGTGGAGGCATGGGATTGTACATCACTAATACATAGGGCTTAACAAGATGCATTAAATCATCTTTTGAGAAGGCGATTCAGTGTCTCAAGTATGCATTTGTTGCACCAGGAATCGAATGGAGCTTGGGTTTTTCCCTTAAGTGCTCTGATATTAGCAAATGCCCCTCTCCCTGCTCCTCACAGTGGTGTTGTTGCAGACATGGTTGGCTCAGGACTCGGGCAGGATGACGTTTGTAGGTAGAACTGATACCTTTTCAGGCACACTGAACTGAAGAGGGGGGTTTGTGCCTCAGTTTCCCCCTTCTTCTGTCTTTACTGATTGCTCTGATAAATGATTGGACCTATGGACTGTGTTTTGTGTTGCTTCTGATCCTTTTACCAGACAGGACTTAACTTGCATTGTTGTTACTGTTCTCTGAGGCTTACCACTGACCTTATTCATTGTAATAAATGAAACGTACCCAAAAATGAAGTGCTGTGGGACTCGAGGAGCCTTGCTTAGAGATGCCAAATAAGACATCTTTCTCTGCTAGGATCTGTGATGCTTGAGCTTGTGGATTAAATACAGTGGCTTATTCCCTCTGGGCTGCCTTGTGTAGCAGTTTGTTGTTGTACCTAAGATTCACTATTGGTCTTTCCCTCTGTCCTAGGGATATCTTCGATGAGTTACTAGAAACAGAAAAAAATGCACAGCCACTTAGCATGGAAGTAGGAAGATCAGTTCGCCAGCCTCTGTGAAAAGTAAAACACCTTGTTCCTCCTGACGAACAAGGAAGATGCTGAACTTGTGCCAGACACACAGGAGTAACAAACAGCTCAGGGCCAAAACAAGAGACAAAAGGTAGAAATATGGGACGCTTGGTTTGTTGAACCATCTGTGCAAGTCCTGGGCCTGAACCACGCGTTTAAAGCTTGACATCCTGGAGCGATCCTCCTGTGGCGACATTCTTATTGTTCCTCAATAATTTTGTCAGCATGGAGCCTTAAAATGTTGCATCAAGCCACAAGACTACAGCTGCTCATAAACTGATTTTTTTAAAAAGTGCAAAAAGAGACTCAACTTTAAAAGCCCATTCACCTGTGAGATGTGAGTGGTGAAGATTTACATATCATTTGGCTTTTTTATTTTTTTTTCCTTTTTTTTTTGTTTTTTGTTTGTTTTGTGGTTTTGTTTTGTTTTCTCCAAGAGCAATTTAAGCAATAGGTTCTGTAACCTGGGGTGTGTTGTGTTAGTAATATTCACTGGAAACCCATATCACTGAGTACGCTCTTGCCAGTCATCGCACTGACAGGCATTTTGGAATCACTCAGGCTGATGCGTTTTGACATTCATGGGTTTGTAAGTGCTCTGCTGATTATGTACAGTCCCAGGAAACAAAACTGTCGGTGCTGTGGAATGTATTGCATACCTGGTGGCAGCTCGTTTGGTTTTGTTTTGTTTTGCACCATTCACTGTCATCCTCCTTTAGATGTGAGATTACATATGGGATTTCTTTTGTTTTACAAGTTGTATTATTTGATTGCATTTACTTCATGAGGTTGTTGCATAAGTACCATTTGGAGAGGTCTCTCTTTGGGCGTGCAGCGTTTCACACGGAAGTTGTAGTGCTTAGGGCTGCTCTGCGGGCAGAACACCTGGAGCAGACTGGGAGCAGTAGCAGGAGGTGAGCAATAGCCACTTCACATCTTCCGGGAGGAAAGGCGTGTGCTGGTGTTACCCTTTCTGCACAGGCCTGGGCCATCTTGAATTGGGAATGGTGAGAAAAGCGTCTGCAGGGTAGTGCTTGGCCGTTGAATTGGCTCTTTGATTGAACCACCATCTTGCCTTGGTCTTCTCACGTCCCCAAGGTAAGAGGATCTTTACTGCAGCTCTGCCTCTGTTCTTTCTGAGGAGTGCAAAGCACTCAAACTGTGAAGCTAAACCAGGTGGGAAGCTTTCCAAAAGCCCATGTTCAGCATTAACAGAACACAGGAAGAAGTGTCGCATTTTATTGGGTTTAGAGGCATGATCCTCCTTTTAATAGCTTGTTTCAGGGGGGAAAAGCCTAGTGACTCCATTTTTTTCATCACATTCACATTTATTTAGCAGGTGCAGATGTTTCCTTCTGCTGGCATTTACTTCAGAGAAATTGTTCCTGTTAAGTGGTGTAGTTGCTCTTGTTTTGGCCTCTAGTTCTGATTTTGCAGCTTGAGTTTTAGAGGTGAAAGACTTTTTTTTTTTTTTTAATTAAAAAAAAAAAAGGCAAACAACCAAAAAAACCCGCCTTTTTGCTGTCAAGTTAGTTTCTGGATTTTCTTTTTTTTTTTCTTTTTCTTTTTTTTTTTAAGTATCATTAGGAGTTTCTCAGGAATAAATCAGCTGAATCAAAGCAGAGAAGACCATCAGTGTAGGAGGCAGCAGGCACCTCTTTCTGGGCAAGTGCATGCTAGTTATCTAGCGGGCTGGCAGCAGGGTGTGCTACCTCGGTGGCCTCCTCTCACCTGTGTGTGCAGCAGTGAGCAGCAGCCAGCAGGGGTCCTCCCCAGACCGAGCGCTTTGGGGACCCCGGCGCGGTGAAAAGATTGACCTTCCAGTCCGTGTGTCGGGTGAGCCTGGTGGACCTGGTCAGGGTGACATCTTCCTGGTTTCCAGGCTAGGAGGAAACATTTGTTTGTAAACATGATGGAGCATTTATCTCGTAAGATGCAGCCTGAAGGGGTGTGTATGTTAATTTATTACAAAGCATTATACTTTTCTATTGTTGATACTAATTTTGGTAGAATTCTGGGTGATGGGAAGAGGTGGTGACAGGGGAGTTGTCCTTTGAACAAATTGCCCCAGTGAATATAATGAAGGGGCTGCTCTGTCCAGAGGGCAAATCTGTTTTCCCCAAGCACATCTCATGCTAGTGGTATAAATAGCCAGTATTCCTGTAGTATCAGAAGTCAGCTCTGCTTTTTTGGGTGGCAAAGTTGTTTTTGCAAGGCCCTGCACTCCATTTAATTTATAATAAAAGCAAGCATTGCCTGTCTTTTCAGTGCAATAACTTTTGTTTAAAACCAGTTTTTGTTTGGATCAAAGTGCAAAAGATGATGCTTGAAACCAGCATTCCTTGTTTTAGGAAAAGTTCTTGCTTATTATTGTAGCCATTAAGAATTTGCAGACGTGCATTAATTAATTTAAGCTTTTTTGTTTGGCATATGGCAGCTCAGTTTCACCTTCACCCTGGCAGGACTGTCCATGGAGCCCCTTCCTTGCAGAAGCTGGCTTCTCCCTGTCTGAGAGCAGCAGGAAGGGAGGCAGACGGGAGCATGCTCCTCGAGGGCTCTGCTGCCCACCAGCTAGAACATCCCCACTGCTCATGCTGTCAGAGCAGCAAGTTCAGTGAGGTCATCCCTTCCACGTGGGATATTCATCCTGAGGTGTGGGTAGGTGGAGAAGTTCATTTGTGGTTCCTCAACACATGCAGACTCTTCCTCAGCAGTAGAGAGTCGTGGTTAAACGTTGACCTGCTCCTGGATCAGCCTAGTTTAGTGCAAGTGTGATTCAGCACATCAACTCAAGGAACTCCCATCTTGCTGTTCCGCTTGCCCCTTCGTTGTTTGATGACAATTTGGTCTCAATTTACTGCCCTCCCCTGAGAGCTGCAAAGCCACTCATGTCAAAGAACTGGAGCTTGCATTTGTGGGGTCCCGGGCAAGCCCCATCCAGTGGGGCTGCACCGAGGGCCTCTGCAAAGCAAGGACTGGTTCCCTGGCCGGAGCAGCAGCCTGAGATCAATGTGAGGAGCTGAGCAGGAGGACGAGTGGGACTCTCTGACACCTGCGGCCATGGCATCGCCATCCACCTCCTGCTCAGTGCAGCACAGATAACCATCACCCATCCCGCTCCTTCCTGTCCTGCACCCCAGGGAAGGGCTGATGGCCGGCCCAGCACTTCCCCTTATGCTTCACCCCTGTGTGGGGCACGTGGGGAGTGCTGTGCTTTGGGGAGGAAGGGGGGGCGAGGGCTGGGAATAACCCATCTGCTTTGTTTTCTTTTTAGTGGAGCTAATTATCCTTGTGATTGCCTGCCAAAGAGAGAAAAAGGGGTGCGGGGCCCCCTGGCAACTGCTGTCCTGTAGTTCTGCTACCAGGCTGCCTGCTGCAGGGTGGCCACTGCTGGTTTCTACCTGCACCCCAACTTTCTGGTTCTTTACACTGTTGATGTGGAGCAGCACTTTTCTCTGTGTTTTAGCAGACCTGTTCCTCTCTATTCTTTACGGTTTTTGCTCTTGGGTTCCCCCCGCCTCTTTTTAAATGATGTGTAGATAGATCTTTTTGTGAAATTAAAACCTCTTTATTAACCC
Organism: Megaceryle torquata; assembly: GCA_024611175.1. Lineage (NCBI taxonomy): Eukaryota > Metazoa > Chordata > Aves > Coraciiformes > Cerylidae > Megaceryle > Megaceryle torquata. The sequence goes on from JANIJG010023614.1 coordinate 36,536, forward strand.
TCTCTTGGTCTGGGATTTTATTTTGGCGCTGCCTGTTGGCTGCCGCAGCTGATGTGCGCCGCACACCTGCCCAGTGTTTGCTGCGTTGGGACTTTGCTCAGTTGCTCAGGAAGCGTGGGGGGGGGGTGAGGTGGGTGTGTGTTCAGTGTCTCCTGGCTCATCCAAATGATGGCCTTCCTGCCAGAAACATCTATAGGGGACCCCATCAGCCCCTCTTTAGGTCTCCAACAGCTCGCTAGGAAAAGGGGGTTGCCCTCCTCCACTTCTTGTGCAAGAATAAGTCTGTTCCCCCTCCCCTGCCATCCCCTCAGCCCGGGGCTTGTTTTACCTTTGATACTGGAGGTGTTTACTGAGGCTCATGCGATAAGGGAGGGAGTGGCTCCATCTGTATACCAGACCTTTAGTCCCAGGCTGCCTGTGATGGAGTGGGAGGAGGGAGTCCTGGCTACTTGGGGGTGCCCTGGGGGTGGGCAGCTTCTGCATCACCCCTGACTACCATGGGAGTGAAGGACTTGGAGGGGATGGAGTTGAGGGTTCTTCCCTGGGTGGCCTTGGTGCCCAGTCAAGACCTGTGTCCCATAAATAAGCCCCACACCTGGGCTGAGCCCTGGGTGGAAGCACACATTTTATTTAATAAAAATAAGGAGCTTGGGCTGCCCCTAGTCGCAGGCTCCTGTCCTAGAAGAGTCCTTTGTCCTTCTTGAGTTTCTGTTGTTTCCACAAGGGCAGGCTACTGAAAGCAGAGCGGTTCATTCCAAAGACAGCCTCAAAGTCCTGGTCAGAGAGGTGATACTGGGGGAGGAGAGAAGAGGCTGAGCTAAAGCAGGGCAGGCTTCCCCTGGTCCCCCACAGCAGCCCCCTGGCCTCATCTCACCTCCTTTCTGCAGGGATCCACACCCCGGGGTAGGTCTTCAGCTGAGGTGTTCACAAGCACGTCCATGGGGAAAATCTCCAGTTTGTTAGGGAGGAGGGGTGTGGTGGCGGTGAAGAACTCTTGTGTGGATGTGATTGCCTGGATGGGGGGGACAGTGTCACATTTGGGGCTGACCCAGGGATGGAGGCACCAGGCTGGCTACAGGTATCCCCCTCACCAGAGGACATGTCCTTGTAGCTCCTTCTGCCACCTGCCAAGGGGATGGAGGAGCATTCTGTGCTGCCTCCTGCCCCAGACACCCCTTCTCCCCGTGCCACTTACAGAGGTGAGCTGCCCAAGGCTGCTCTCATCCCCTAGCTCAGCTCTCAGCATCTCGTAGGATTTCTTGTCCTGGGAAGGGGAAAAGAGCACTCAGCTCCTCAGTAAGGGCAGGGATCAGGCAAACTTCTGCCTGCGCCCCTGAGGTGCTGGCTGGGGACAGTTCCATATCTGGTCCCCTTTGCAAAGAGCCCCCTGGTCTTCCTAGCCTGATCCATGACTCACAGCCCAGTTCAGAGGGTCCCAGGCCAGGAACCAGCCAGTGAAGGTGGGGGGCTCATAGCCCTGCTTCACCACGATAATGGGGGTGTCGAGGTCACGCCCACTGGGGTGGCTCCTCAGGTACTCCTGTGCCATCACTGCTGCTGCCTCCTTCTCTGACTCGTTGGCACCCTTCCCAATCCAGAAGAAAACCTGCAACGAGATTGTTGTGTCCACCAATGGGGTGAGATAGGGCTCTCAGAGGCTGTGCCCAGCCCACGGCTGGGGGCACACAGAATCCGTCCACAGGGAATGGCACTGGGATTCCAACCTCAACCATCCCTGAAGCAGTAAGTCTGGAAAAAACATCATAAGGCCAGGGACATGGGGGTTTCCCATCTCACCACCTCTGTCTGCTGCAAGTCTTCCACCCCTCCTTTGAAGCATTAGCTTTGCGGGATCAAAGATGTCTCCCTACCCCATCCTCCCCCACTTCACCTGGTCCCACGTGTCCAGCAGGTAAACGTCATCCTCCTCCAAGTCATCCTGGGTGAAGTCTACAATCTCTGTGGCCAAGAAGGTGCCTGTCTTGTTGGAGCACTCAAAGAGTCGGGGGGACACAGAGGGATTCTCCTCCTGCAGCCTGGCAGGGGGCAATGCAACAGTGATGGTGGGAACAGAGCTCACCCTCCCTCATGGAAGGATGGCCCATCTTACCCTCAAGAGTAGGTAGGGACAAGGGACCCTTTAGTTTAGGGCTGGTACCTCTTGCTGTTGGCATACTGAGATTTGCCCCCAAGGGCCAGCCAGAACTCAGGTGGCTCCTGTCCCTCTGCAACTACCGGCTTCTCTGTCTTGGAAATGATGTTGGCCACTGTCTTGCCCATCTCACGCTCGTCACCACTGCAGCCCTGCCAGACAAGCACAGCTGCACCATCACTGGCCCTGGCCAGGAGGAAAAGGAACAGGACATTTCTCTTAGGGGTGGCAGCAACCCCAGTAGTGCGGAGCAGTACCCACCTTCCCATACCACAGGTAGCAGCAGCTGGGGGTCTTGAGCACGAAGACATCGTTGGAGTTGAGGGAGGAGGCACGGACGGGCACTTCAAACGCCTTGGTGTTGTACTCATTGGTGCCATGCACATGGAATAGGCGGGTGGAGGATGCGGGCTCCTCACCACCTGCCCGTGATGTGCCACCCTAGGGGGATGGGGACAGGAGGTCACCACCAGTGCTGCAGACTCACCCACCCACCCCTTCCCCCCACTCCAGCAGCCTGCGCTCACCGCATACACCACCATCATGCCCCTGAAGATGGCCATGAAGTGGGCTGGCTCCTTGCCCATGGTGACGCGGACCTGAACAGGCTCGTTGTTGTACTTCTGGTCCAGGATGACAGCTTGGTAGGCAGAGGCAGCCAGCTCATCTGCACTGGCTTGGCGGCCCTGAGCAGGGCGGAGTGGGGCTCAGCAAACACCATGGGCCCCATCTCCCTCTTGGGAAGATGGAACCCTCACACTGTTCCCATAGGGTCATGCAGAGGGGTAGAGCACTCCTAGTATGGGTAGGTGTCCCTGTCCCCCACCCATGGGGGTCTCACCTGCCAGAGGTAGATGATGCGGTTCACCTTGGGCCCCACAAAATAGGTGTAGAGCACCAGATAGCAGTCCCCACCATAGAAATGACCCAGCCACCTCTTCTCCACAGGCACCAGCTCCCTGTTCTCCACACGCCAAACCTGGTGGGATAGGGGACAGGACATGTTGCTGCTTGTGTTGGTGCATCCCCCTGCCCTGCAGCCCCTGGACACCATTGCAGCCCCGGGGGGCCCTGAGAGAGTACCACATTTTGGTCTCACCACCCTACCTCCACCTCCCCAGAGCCATCATCGACCATCTTCTGCTGGGCAGCCATCTGGGGCTTGGCATGCAAGGTGGTGGCATCAAACTTCACCTGCTCCACCTTGGCTGCAGGGAAAGGCAGAGGGCTGAGCCACATCCCATTGGCCATGGGGTTCTCACAGACCTCCCATCCCAATCCAAGGAGTCCTGCACCATTGGAAAGGAACACTCACCCACTTTGCCCACAGTGTGGGTCTTGCCTAACCCACTGGTCTGGCTAGGGACAGTCCATTTTTGGAAGAGCTGCCTGAAGACACTTGACTCAGATCCATCATTCTCTGTCTCCACGCTGGTGCTGTCTGGGTAGTTCTTGGCTTTGATGAAGCCCTGGGAGGATTTGGACCCACATTGTGGGCACAGGGTGCCTGGCACCCCAGGGAGCAGCCAGGATATCCCATAACTGACCCCTAACCCCGTACCCACCAGCGCCCTGCTCATCGCATGCTGCTTCTCCTCCTTGCTGGCATTCTTGCCCTTCCACACAAAGATCTTGAGACCTCCTTGATCAAGGATGTAGCAGTCCTTGGAGGGGGGACAACAGACAAAATTAGGACTTTGGGCAGATTTAACCCTTCATAAGCCAGTTTGGTGGGTTCACCAAGTCAAGTTTTGAAGGGTTAAAGCTGCCAAGGAAATTGGGCACCCCTAAGGATCCCATGGGTGACACACCTCATGCAGGAGCATGTCTTGAGTCAGGGGGCGAATCGCTACTTCTTGTATGATCAGGTTCTCACTGGCACTGGCGATGCTGGCAATGAAAAAGAGGAGGGGTTAGAAATGGGGCTGGGAAACCTCCTCCCCAATCCCACCTTGGGGTGACAGGGTTGGGTGGGAATGTCTCTTCCCCACCCTGATCACGGCAGAGGTGGAACCCAGGAATCCTCTTGCCCTGCCATGGTGGAAACTTGGACTGCAGCTTGCCCTGCCATGTGACTCCCTCATGGCCATGAGGAGGGACAAAGAGACATCAGATGTGATGGGGCCACCAGACACATTGCCACCGCATACTAAAGGTCATGTCTTCATGAGCATCCTCCCATTGGGTACCAACCCTGTTGGGAACAGGGACTCTCCTTGCTTCAACAACACCTGAAGGACCTGTCCCCACCCCCATGGTGTCCTTGACCCCTCTTGGTGGCTGTCTGTGGGGATGAGAAGTGTGGGACATAGCAGAAATGGGTGCTGGGTCCCTCTGGTGGGAGGGGGAAGATGCCTCTGTGGGCAACCCACCCCCAGAAACTCACTGGTAGAGCTTGAGGGCAGAATTGAGCTTCTGGTCCACTTTGTCATCAGGGGTAGCTGCCTTGATGTCCTTCTTCTCACCCAGAACATGTATGAGGACCTGCATGAGCCCTGGCGAGGCGCCCTCATCCTCACCATCCACTACGCCCACCTTGGCACGGCCCCCACGCTCCCGGTCCCGGATGTCCTTGGCCAGGGTCATTGACTGCACCCCAGGAGAGAAGGAGTCAGTCCAGATCGGGGAGGGGCTGGCTGGTCACCCCCTTCCTCCAGGGCAGAACCCTTGGACCCCTGGCCATACCTTCAGCCTCTCATTTCGGTTGCTCTCAGGGCCATTCCATTGGATGATGAGCTGGCCGAGGTCCAGCAGGAACACATCCCCCTGATTGAAGCTTTTCCAGCTCATCTCCACCTGCAGCAGGATGGGATGAGGGGCAGATGTCAAACAGCCTGAGTTCTCCTGCCTCCACAACCCCCACCTGCCCTGCCTCAGTGCTGATGCCTCCAGCCTATATTCCTCTTCCCTACCCCAAGAGGGCCTTTTTAGGGTGAGGTTGCTCCTGAGGCAAGGTGGTGTGGCCCAACACCCAATCTGTCTTCTGCTTGAGGATAGCTGTGTCTGGTGGGGTCTGGCCTGATCCTGACCTCAACCAGCATCTCTGCACAAAGGTTGGTGTCTGTGGACCCTCTACATCCCGTAACTCACCTCTGTTGCTACCACATTCTTCTTGCCCTTCACATGCAGCAGACGCTGGACTTTGTAGGTGTTCGTCTCCACGTGCTTCATTCCTGAGGCCACCCCACCCTTCTTATAGCTGGGGAGATGGACATGGTGTCAGCCCTGGGCCCCCCCCCACCAGCTTGCTCCAGTGGAGTCCACTTCTCACCTCTGTGTGCAAGGAGGTGTTTGGGGACCCACCCACATGGGTGATGGATGGACAGAGACCAGCTCCAAATCCTCCTCCTGCCTCCCCCACCCTACTGGGATGGGGCTGTCCCCATTCGCACTGGAGATATTCCCAGGGGGGGCATGCAGAGGACCCCTCCCCACCTTCACCCACTGTGAGAGCAGGTCCCTGGAGTGACTGACATACATGAGTCCCTGCTTGAAGTAGGCTCGGAAGGTCTCACTCTCATGGCCCTGGAACTCACGGTGCTGCACAGCCACCATACCCAGGTAGTCATCCATCTGTGTGGTGTAGATGGCGGCTGCTCCCTGCTCATCCTGGCTTGACTCCTTGCCCAGCCAGTAGTGGATGTCATAGCTGAAGCCACTTCCAGCCTTGCGTGTCTGCAGGACACCAGTCTCTGCTAGAAGAGCCCCCATGTCCCCAGGCCATGCTGGCCAGGGACACCCCTCCCTGCACCCCAGCCTCCCCCAGAGCAGAATGCATCCTCAGTCCCCTGATGGCACCCAGATCACCCTACCGACAGCAGGATGTAGCAATCTCCCTCGTAGAAGTTGCCATAGCTTTTGTTGGGCACCGGCACCATCTCCATTTTCTGCAGAAAGAAGGGAGACGTCAGCCCTGGTGAGGACCCCGCAGCCCAGCCCTGTGGCTCTAGCACACTGAGACCCCCCCCAACCCAAGCACTGAGGACACAAAGGGCGGGATCTTCCCTCCCACTACCCCTGCAAACAGGTTATGGGTGCCCAAGCTGTGCCCCTGTCCACACCTCAATTCGCCATATCTGGATGCCTGGCGTGGTCTTGTTGAGCATCCTGCTGACCTTGGTGCTGAGCTCCACCATGGTGACAAGTGCTGCAGGCAAGGGGACCTGCAAAGGCATCAGCAACACCCTCGTCAATGGCAGGCAGCATCATTAAGAACTGGGATGGAGTCAGCCTGCCCTGCTCAGCCTGCAGCCAGACAGGCCATAATCCCCTGTTTGGAGCTGCACAGGTTAAGGGGACTCCCCAGCACCCTGGTGCCAGGGCTACATACATGCGAGTGGGGCTACTGTTCCTTTCAGCCTGGCACCACAGCTAATGGGGGCTGTCATGGCTCCATGTCAGGGTCCACAGTGGGCAGGAGCAGGGTCTCCTGAGCTCCCCAGTGCCCTGCCCTGTGCCCAGGCACAGGACAGGCCTGTACAGGACATCCCCAGTGCAGCAGCCACAGCTGGGTGACACGTTGCGCACTGGCCTGTTCTTCCCCAGTGCCAGCAAGAACCAGCCCTCCTCATTCCAGTCCCAGCTGGCTTAGCACGACATGGCCCAGAATGGCATGGCACGGCTGCTGCTGGTGGCCTTGCACACACACCCCCCCATATACATGTGTAAGCACACTCTATCTGCTTCAGCACCCCCCCTCCCCACACTGGTTCCATGCCCCCCAGGGAGGGCACAGCCCAGTCCCACAGAGGTACCAAGCATGCCAAGGCTCAGCCCTGGTGCTGCCGAGGTTGCCTGCAGCCATCCCTGCTAAGCTGGCAGTGCTCGCTGGCAACTGGCGGGGGGGGTGGGGTGTCAGGCAGCCAGCGTTGGGTAACCTCCCCCACGTGCCCTGGTGGGGGACTGGCAAGGAGAGCCAGATGGAGAGGTCTCTGCTCCCCCAGCCTCGCAAAACCCTGTCTGGTCCTGTTGTGCTGCCCTGAAAGCACCAACAACCCAACCCGCAGATCCAGGGTGTGACCTGTACCCCACCAGTGCAGCCCAGAGTTGGGGCACCCCAGTGCCAGAAGCGGTGGTGGCTGTGGGATGTGCTACCCCCTGCCCACCCCACTGCCCACCCCACTGCCCACCCTCCAGCCCCTGACCGCAGCCCCTCACCTTCCCTGCGGAGCTGGGCACAGGTGAGTGCACCTAGGCAAAGTGCTTGGGTGCCAGCACCCAAGAGACCTTTGTCCCCTCCTGTCACAGCCTATGATCACCATATAAGGGCAGGAACAACCAGGAGTCAAGGTCCCCGCAGCCCTCCAAGGCTTCATGACACCTGAAGAGCTCCATTACTCATGGGGTGACTGCCCCCCACAAGGGCCCATGCAGCACAGGGCAACCCCAGTCACCCTGCTCATGGGCTTGCTGTGCCTGGGGTGGGTCCTGCTGCCCTTCCTAGGCTTGCTTCCCTCTTCGCCCTTGGCACTGAGGCCATGGTGATGGGGTTTTCAGTGCCTGTACCCTCGCACACCAAAAGTTTCCCCACAGTCATGGTGATGGGCTGAACCCGGCCAGGGTGTTGTCAGCCACAAACGCAGAGGTCCTGATGCCACAGGGCCGGACTCTGCTGCTGCCCTCCATCCCCCAGCTCCCACAGCAATGGGTTTTTTCTGCCACCAGCTCAGAGCCACCAGCAATGCAGCAGCATCTTTTCCACCCTACATGTCCTCCCCCTACCAGGGGTGTGCCACCCCCTACCTGGCACATCACTTCCCTGCCCATGGGACTGTCCTCAGGCTGCGCCTGGCTGCCCCTGGCTGGAGGCCAAATCTCTGCTCACTAGACAATGGGCTTTGCCTCCTTGAGCTGGGGGTCTCTGCAGACCCAGCCTGGAGGATGGGCCAGGGGCAGACGGGTGGGGCATGGTGCTGAGGCTTAGGGGCACAAGGCAGGACTTAGGGCAGTGGCATGGCTAAGCCCTGTGACCTGTCCCATGTCCCTAAATCCCAACGACAAGAACTGGTACCTGACGATGCCCTTGGTGTTGTCAGGGAGGAGAGGCGACTGGTGTCCTTCCCAGTGTCTGTATGCCCTGAAGGTGGGTTTCAGGGATGACCAGGGAATACATAAAGCTGTGAGGAGAGGGTTGCGGCTGCAGACAGGCCCCCAGGCTCCCTGTCCCGCCCTTATCTCTTCCCCAGCCCTGCAGGATTGCCACAGACTTATCTCAGTGCCCTGCTGAGCCAGCAGCCCTAGCCAGGAGTGCCGCGGGCATCCCATATCCCTGCCGTCACCCTGGCGCCAGGTCTGGGCTGCATTGAGCCCCAAATCCTACCTGCCTGCCCCCCAAGGATCCCCATAGTCACGGCAATGGGCTGAAACCCAGGCCAGGTGCTGCCAGCCACAAACAAGGGGGTACCCTGATGCCACAGGGATGGGCTCTGCTGCTGTCCTCCACTCCCCTGCCCCCCCAAAACTCCCAAATCTTCCTAACCATGCCACCCACCTCCCACACGCTGCCCCCCACACCGGTGTCCCCCATGGGACCCTTACCTGGGTGCAGAGCCTCCAGCAGGGGTGTGGGGATGACTTTTGGGTGGGATGTAACACACAGGTGGCCGCTCTCCACTCAGTGACCGCATCCCAGGGCCAAGCCCAACGGTGTGGCACAGGGGTGGGGACCCCACACCAGCCCCATAGGACTCACCCCCTCCCCGGGCCCCCCAGCTGGGCCACTAATGAGCTCAGTAATTAGTGCAGCCATCAGGGAAGACAGAGACTTCGTTAATGAGGGGAGGCACAGGGCCAAAGAGGGCATGGGGGAGGGGAGTGGCAGCTGAGACTCCCCAGCAGCCCACTGCCTGCGTTTTGGCAGCAGGCTGCCCAGGGAAGGGTCACAAGACCCCCCTAGTGACCCACAGTCTATGCAAGAGGGTCCAACACCTTATTTGGAGGAAGCTGAGGAAGGGATCACCTGTGACCCTCCCCCTTCCCGAGTCCCAAAGCCAAGGGGCCCAGCCCACATGGTAAATTCAGCCCTCCCCTTGTTAAGGGGCAGGATGCCCATCCCCCGTGGCATCAGGGCTTTTTGCATAAGATGGGGGAAGGGGCTCGGATGGGGGCTCCAGGGCAGTCTGTGGGGGAATGCATTGGAGCATGAGGGTGTCCTCTTGGCACCAAGCAAGGTGTGACCTCTCCCAACCCTTCAACATCTTCACATCGGAGAGTGCTCCCCCAGAACAACCTGAAGCAACCCCCTTAACAGTGGGATTTGGGCGATCCCAGGGGCTTTCTGTCCCCACATTGTGCACACCCAAGAGTGACGCACACAGCACATGCACACACAGGTGTTTTCCTCTTTCCAAGATGGTCTGACAGTTTTAATCACATGAAGGCACTTGGATCTGGTCCCCCAGCCCTCCCCAGGCTCTCCAGTGCCATTTCTGACCCCACAGGACCACTCAAGGGTGCCCCAGTGCAGGGGCTGTGCTCCTCGGCTGTCGCTGGGCAGCGGGCTTCGCTGGTGCCGCTTGACTTCTTTACTATAAAGTGCTGAGTTCAACCTTCTTGGAGAGGCAGGATCAGGCCCGTTGCAGGCAGGGAGGCGGCCAAAGGGTGGTGGAGTTGCCTCGGAGTCCCCCTCCACAGAGCAGGGGGTGGAGGCAGGGGTGTGGGCAGGCCTGGGGGGGACCCCTGGCTGCCCCCAGCACCCAGTGCTGGGAGAAGGGCAGTGCTGGCAGGAGTCGGCCAGACAGCACCAGAGAGCTAAAACCCCTTGCAACCCTCCCCCCTCCCCAAATACTGCCCCCTCTTCCCTGGCACAGCGGTAAAAGGCACCCATGATTTTTTGGGAAACCGTTGCTTTTCACCTTAAAAAGACGGGAGACATTGTCCATATTGCAATGCTAAAAAAGGCCCGGCTGAGCTCAGCCCTCCCCTCCCCCCAGGCACCCAGTCCGCCGACAGCAGCTCCTTCCAGCTGGAGATGGCCCAGGAGGGCTTCAGCGCCCTGCTCACCCCCGTCAGTGTCCCTTGGCCACCCTAGACCCTCCCCATGCCCAGGGGGTGTCCCTGGGGCAGCACCAACTCCCCTCCGCCCACCCCGTCCTCCTCCCCGTCTCTACTGGTGCAGGAGGGGCCCGTACTGGGAGCGGTGGGTGCCTACGACTGGTCCGGAGGGGTCTTTGTCTACGGCAGAGGAGGGGAGGCCACCTTCGTCAACGTGTCCCGAGATGCCAGGGACATGAATGACGCCTACTTGGGTGAGGGCTGGAGGGACCGGGATGGGAAGGTCCCCGCCAGGGTGGTGGGGATGGCGGTGACCCCCATGAGGGTGATGGGGACGTCAGGGTCCTTTGGAGGGCCCCAGGGAGGTCATGGGTGTTGTGGGGAGGTCGTGGGGACTTTGGTGTCCTGGTGAGGATCCGGGGGTAGTGGTGACCTTGTGAGGTCTGGGGGCAGCAGCATCTCCACAAGGTTCCTGGGGACACCGGTGGCCCCATGATGCCCTGGGGGTGTTGGTGTCCCCATGATGCCCTGGGGATGTTGGTGTCCCCATGAGCTCCTGGGGGTGTTGGTGTCCCCATGATGCCCTGGGGAGGTTGGTGTCCCC
>JANIJG010023615.1:0-59320 GCA_024611175.1 Megaceryle torquata
AGATGTGATTTGGTGGATAAAAAAAAAGCTTATATGCTCTGTGGAAAAGAACAAGTACCTTCCTACCTGGCAACATAGAGTATGGAAAAGGAATCCCCATCATCCCCTCCCTACAGAGTGGGAATACCTGATTGTGCAGATGCCAGGTTTGGTAGTCATCTTTGTTACACCTTCGGCTGAAGATAGACTTGTAGTCCACCTTGACCAGCTGCCATTCAGAGCGGAGACTGAAGTGCCCAAAAACTCTGAGCATTGGAGAAAAATAAAGAAAGAATCAGAGTCAGCCAGAGATATGCTTTCATTAAGCAGATAATTTCTCATGAATCTCAGCTGCAAAAAAAAGCAATACACAGTACTGGAGTTTGATCCTGTTCCTATATCATTTTAGGATTATTTAGCCTTTTCTTGACCTCTTCTACAGTGTTGGAAGGTCTATTGTGCTTTCTGGGCCCTGAGTCTAATACAAACAGCCAGGTATCACTCAAGAACAATAAACAACCAAACTAGAAAGTAATGTGTATAATGTCAAGGGACCTATTCTGATGAATACATGGGTTTGGCCGTCTCAAAATCAAGCCTTTCTTAGCTGAGTCAGTTTCTTTACTGATGAACTTTTGTGTTGTACGAACTTATTACTTAGTGAATTGTAAAAGAAACACCATTTGAGATGGACTGTAGGCAAGTGACCTGCAAAGATGGCAGAATCCCTTCCACCTGGTGAATGCTGACTGCAGACAGTAGGAGTGGAACTATAAACAATCATCACTGTAAGGTTGTCAGTAGAGTTGTTTCTTGATTCTTTTGAGTAGGTCACTCATCATCTTCAGTCACTGGTCACACTCTATGGTTAATCTAGCTAAGTAATAAGTTGATTTTCAGGAAGAGAATCACACCTTTTCCCATGCAACTGCAGTGCAACACAAAGCTTGTACTGACTAAGGCAGCATATAGGAGCAGTTGGAGCTGAAGGGTCAGCACTCAAAAAGCAGTGGAAGAACTCAGACTGTAATTTAAAACTGAGGCACAGATCTGTTACAAATGGGATGATGAAAGAGATCATCTGCACAAGCTTGGACCAGAATGTCAGTAGTAGAGCTGGATATTGAACACAGGTCTCTCTAAATGCCATTCCAACTCTATGGCCCTCCTTCACAGGAGGTGCTTGCTTAAGCATCTGGAAGGGAAGGACCAAAGCAACAGTGAGCACTGATGATTTACATCACCAAAGTTCCATCACCACAAATACTAAGGGAGTCTTCATGTTGGAAGCTCACACCTTCACCAAAGAAAGCAAAATCATAGGAAAAACATGGGTTAATTAGTAAATAACACCAGCTACCCTGAAAAAAGACTCCATCCAACCAGAAATATTGCATGAGTGCTGCAGGATGCTCAGTTTTTGATCAAGGAACAGCTTCCAATTCCCTTGGCCAGCTGCATTTTTCTCAGTAAGCAGCAGCTTTTCAATCAACTGCAGCTGGATTTCCAAAGAGGTGTGTAATGAGAGAAAATTAGGACAGGTGATCAGAATTCAAAAGCCAAGAAAAAAACTACAGCTTCTCACTGGCAGGGGGAACATCTCAGTATACATAATCAACAATAAAATGACAATAATCAAGTTGATTTGTCATTATAACATGCCAACTTCTTGGCTATCTTAAATATAATAAAAGAACCTAAAACCTCATCTAAAATAGAAATTCCAGATTTTAATAATTCTATATATACTGACACTCAAATCTTTTCCAATACTCAGGAAATATTGTATCACCACTATTACAAGATTTAGAGGCCAGAAAATGGTGGGGTATTTTTTCCATTATACCAAATCTTTCACTAATCTACATTTTTACCCAAGCCACTTACGAGATTAAAGATTTTGTTGTTTTAATTATTCCAGAATAAAAAAAGAGGGAGAGAGACACATGATTCACAGATTTCCCTATGAAAGTGGAAGACAAAAAGAGAACATTTCTATTGAGTTTTCAAGCACTGCCTGCAATCCAGAGCCTGCTGTGTCCCCAGTGTGCTGCCATTGTTTACTCTATGTTCATCTTAATTTACACTGTAATCACACAGGGTTGTCAGCTTTGCTGTCCCTTCACTGCCCAAATGACGACTCCTGTAGACTACAGCATACACCAAAATCCCTCTGCATTATGCTCTTTTCATGAAACAGAGACCATCTAGGAATTAGTCACATTCTCCCATTTAGACCTGTCTCAGCTCATGGGTACCAGGGAGAGAAAGAGGGATGGGCAAGTTCTGAAAGCCTGGAGTTGTGGGTTTGTTGTGGACACCTTTATGTATCCAAGTTCTGCCTCACAGATGCAAGTTCCAAGCAGCTGACCAGAAGAAAGGGAGAGGAGAGGATACAACACAAGAAGAACCTGTGATGAATGCATACACAGGTTAGAAATGAGTAGGTGAGGAAGGACTTCTGTGGTGGGATGATTTATTAGGTAGACTGTTGCTGGCACTTCAGATTATCTCAGTGTATACCAAATTTCTGGGGTATTAAGGACAGGGAACACCACCACATTCAGGTAAAGCTACAGAAGAAACTGTGGTTCCTCAACACAGAAGATACAGCCAGGACCAAGATCAGTCCACAGAAACTATAGCAATGTGAGGTGATACGGCACTTGTTAGGAGAAGGGGGGAATGGGAAATAGCACAGATGCAGAAGGCCTCCAAAACTGTACTCAAGTGGGAGTTCTAACTCCAGTTCCCCTACTCATTTTCCACTGGCACTTGATGAATCCTACCAGCTCTAACATCACAGCTGTTTTCAGCACATGCTCTTACAGAATGCACATCTGGCCATGGTACTACTGCACAGCTCTCCCATGTATCTTGTTTGCTCTGGCTGTGATGCATGACTGAAACGTCATTCCTGCAAAGCAGCAACTCAGCAGGCAGAAGTCATTTAGTCCAGCAGATTCACAGAGTTCAGGATTTGACCTACGTGTTTATTACACAGAAAACACAGCAAGAGGAGGGGAGAACATGATCAAACACAAACACTTGCCTGAACCCAGAAGATAAGAGAACTGGAGAAATCCAACACTTTGGCAGCCAATATATCTCAAGGAAAATGTTGTTCCTTAGATTGACCCTTAGCTAACTGTTCAGCAAGAGTGCAAAAGGTTTCTTTGTGCTTTGGAAAAATTGCCAGAATCACTTGCTTTTTAAAATAAGCTACAAAACCCCTCTGCCACTGAAATTATTCTGTGATAATGATAATTAATGGGAAAAAAACAAAGTTTCCGAAGTGGAAGGCAATATATTAGCATTCCAAATGCACAGAGCATTAGCTTCTCTTTAATTAAATGATTTCAAAGAAGATCTTTGTATATAATTGCTATAATTTAAATGGAAACAATACTACACTAAACAGAATTAGAGGAGTGCGAACAGAGAGGGATGGTTTCCTCTGTGCTTCAGAGACGGTTCTGGGTCACCTGATTCTTAAAGTAGTAACTCCCCCCCACACACCTTGCTAATAAAGAGCTTCTTAAGCCTGATTAACCATTGCCATGCAGTCTTCAGTGTTAAGAACTGCTCATACACAAAGAAGCTAGCAAGCAAATGCACCCTGTGAGCACTGCTCAACAATAATAAATACAACTCAGATACCAACAGCACTTATTTATTAACCAGCCAACAAGATGAGTCTGTTGCACATTTGAATCATCTATGAGAGTAAGCAAACATAACAAATGGAAAAGAGTGCAATGTTATCTGTGGGACTCCACTGGACTCTCAAACAGCCTTCCTGGAGAAGTGATGAAAACCCACATGTTTTGTAGAACTAAAACTGGGCTAAATAAACCATCACAGGAAACAAACCCTGACTGACCAAAATCAGATATTGCAGCTGAACCCTGCTTTCATAATTTTTAAGAGCTACACCACTGGGTATTTTTTCATAGTGACTAAGGTACATGCATATGACCTCTCTCCACCATATCTGTTTTGGGTGGCCAGGCCCAACAGAGATGGTTGGGCAGACAGCAAAGAGCTGCAACATCTTAAAACTCCTAGTATTCATTAAGTTCTTAGCTTTAAGTGCTCCAGTATGTCATCTCGATTTCTGCATCCAGTGTGGCTGGAAAAAACAAGTCGCAAGGAAAGAGATGGAAAAAGGCCTTAGTGGGGGTTAATTTTTCCCTACTCAATTGGTAAGTTCCCACATAGCTTTGAAGACACCATCTCATTTAGCTTTGAAGACACCATCTCATTTATCTTATTCTTCTTTGCCTTTGTTTCTCATTTACTTTGCCAGGACACTAAATTAGGAAGGTAGATTTTTAAAATAAGTATAGCTAAACTATCAGGATGACACAGGGAAAAAGGGATATAAAATACTATTGATTTTGCCTCAATAACTTTGTCTGCAGTGGTATAACTGAAAGCTCTTAATTTCTTCTTGTAAGGATAGAAGACAAAGAAGAGAGCTGGCTTTCAAGGTCCACCCCTGGGAAGCCAACACAAAAGGTATGTTTTGATTTTTTCCATCCAAGCAGTCTGATCTGGAGGTCCTTAAGAAGCAATGAATGCAAGAGCCCAGATGACATTTAGACTGAGACAGTTTTCTATCTAAGCTCAATTTAACAAAGGTTCTCCAACCTAAGCTATGGAATGGTAACTTACAGGCTTTACACAGGATAGATTTGTCCTGTTGTCTCAGAAAGTAAGCAGTTAAAACTCCACATAAAATCTTAGGATTAACTAATAGGACATCACCTTCTCAACGGGCATTATGTATAACTCAAAGTGAAACAATTGCTAGGAAATTAGAAAATGCTCTCCAGTCCTTCTTTGGAGTTACAAGGCAAGGCTTATACTGCCAGGGCTAGATGTCATTAATTTACAGAAAAAGTATTAGGAACCTGGAAAACAATTCTGAAATGCTTACAGACTCATGATGGAGTAATTTTGGAAAAGGTCATTGGTAATGTCACTATAATTATATCTTTCATTAATTTTTAAAATACACAATAACTTACAAATGCAGTATATACTGACTGAATAACCTTGTACAGAAACTATTTAAAAGGTTTTTTACATGTACAGTGTTCTCTTGTCAAATTGCATTGACAATTTGCATTGCAATTGCAATGACTTATCATTCCTAGCATTGTTGATAGTTGTGCTTTTTATATTATTCAATTTCTGACAGGTAACATTCCTGACAGGTCAACAGAATGAATTGAGGGTCACCAGATAACAACTCATCCACCTCTGGTCCACAGATGCAAACCCTGTCCCTGCCTAGGGTATAAGAAACAGATCTTCTCAAATAATAGCTCCTGTATTGGTCACAGAAGAGGCATCAGCTATATCCATCTGGATCTACCCTTGCTGGCAGTTTCAGATAAGCTAACTAAGCATGGAAATTTCTTCTCATGCCTAAATCAAGTCTCCTCTATAATTTCTGAAGTCAACTGGCAGGACATTATACGGAGCAAGCATGCACAGAAGCTGTCTGTATGTGGCTGGTCTGGACATAGATGGAGGACTTTTTTCTTCAGTCGTCATCCTAGCTCATTTGCATGTAATGGTACATTATGGTGAAAGCATCTGGTAACACCTCCTCTCTTCAGCTGTGTCCATCCTTGGACACTACATAAAACATTGAACGTATCCTCCTTTCTGAAGCATTCTTCCTCCACTGGACACCAACAAGGTGAGAGAGATTAAAAGATACCTCATTTTGCTTCTCACAAAGTACCCTGGGGACCTCTGACATCAGATTCTAGCAAGATTTGTCCCTATAAAATAGACTGTTAAGTTTTAAGCATTTTGAATATCTAAAAAATAAAAATAAATTAAAAAAAAAAGACTTAATAGCACCTTTTGAGATGAGCTACACAAGCAGATGTATAGATCAACAGAAACCTAGATAGAAAAAGATCCAAAAATATACTTTAATTGATAACACTGACAGAAAAGCTAATTGCAGTGTCATCATAAATAGGCTGTTTCATTTAGGAAAGCCCGAAATTGACCTTGTGCTTTTCCCCCCTTTTATTGTAAAAGATAAAACGTTTTCAGAGGAAGTGTCTTAGCAAGCACAAAATCCCCAACACTAAACATCACCCAAACCAGTAAATTCTTCAACTGACCTGACTGTGCGCTTTTGTTGTGGGAATGTAAAAGTCCCTCTTTATTTACACCTGTGTTTCTAACAGATAGTGCCAGAAATACTTATTTAATGGGTGAACCTAGGAAGTGCTATAAAACACAGAGTGCTATGAACCCAGTAAGTGCTATGAAGCACAATCTGGAAGAACCACCTCCTGGCAGGAAAACAAGCATGTGCTGGTTTTTTTTCTAGTCTGCTGGAGAGGATGAAGTTCTCTCACCAAAAGCAGAGGGAGTCCCACATCTGGGCAATCACAGCTACAGGAGCACCGAGTGATTAATACACCACAACTGAAAGTGCTTCTTTGCTCTGATGTCCAGCAAAGAGAAGCACATTGCTACTGCTGCAATTTTAACAGTTAACCAGGGGAAACAGTCAGCCTACGCTAGAGATCCTAACTCAGCGCACACACTTGCAGAAGGACTTGGTACATAAATGTACCTTTATCACTTATTGATATTTTGAGACAATAGAAGAAAATGCTGACAATTTCACAAAAAAGAGAGAGCCTGTTACAAAATCTGGATCTGAAGCCATCTCCTATGTGCAGGCTGATCTGGTAGGACCAAAACCACAGAAGCAGCAATGGAACAGCTGCAAATTGTGCTGGCAGGGTTAGGTCTTATGAATGGGGAGTGAGAGATGAGCTATTTCCACATAAATTAAACATAAATCATGACTTTGGAGAAAACCAAATGGGCTGTGTAACCTCCAGATTGTTTTTTATTAGGCTTAAGATGGAATTAGCATTAAAGGA
This sequence comes from Megaceryle torquata, assembly GCA_024611175.1. Taxonomy (NCBI): domain Eukaryota; kingdom Metazoa; phylum Chordata; class Aves; order Coraciiformes; family Cerylidae; genus Megaceryle; species Megaceryle torquata. Next base: position 6,909 of record JANIJG010023615.1, read on the forward strand.
GGACACTAGTTACATGGAAATTGGATAGGAAGGGACAGAGACAAGAAAGTAGAACCTAATTGATAGAGAGAGATCAGCAATTAGGGAGAGTGAAAGAGAGTGAGAGTTATACTGCTCATGACTGGCAAGATGATGCAGGGAGCAAGAAACTGGAAACAAAGGAAACATAAAAGATGAAAGATGACACTGAAAAGGCAGGTAATTTTCAACAAAAAACACCATCTCATTTTTTTCCTAAACAATAAATATGGCCCTTAAGAGCCACTTTGGAGCTTTTAACTCAGTTGATTTTGGATGACCTGTTAACTAGGAAGTTGCCTGAGGACAACTGAGCGATGGTTCAGGACTGCTGTACTTCTGTCCACGGATAAAGGAAAAGAGCTTGTGGTTTTGTTTGTTTGTTTGTTTGGTTTGGTTTTTGTTCTTAGAAAGAAGAGATGCTTTTTCTTCCAAATAAAATATAACATCCATTTGGATCTAGATTTTCAGCTGGTGCAAATTAGTGTAATTCCCATAGACAATCTCAGATACAAGATAGTCTTGTTCTACTGCTACTGTTCTGAAGGAGAAAAAACAGCAGCAGTGAAACCACTAAGAATGTACCAACAGCAGCTTGAATGATATTTTTTTTTCAAGAAAAAAGAAAATCTTGGTCTGTATTTTGTTTACCAAGGGGAAGGGTCAAATTAAAATTTCACAAAATTTCTCATGCAGATGAAATCTGAAGGAAGTGGTTTATTTTGCCTTCTAAGTAGATGTCATGACGTGGAAATTTTCCACAAAAGAAATATTCAAAGTGTTGGCCAGATTCACTGACTAGTAATTCATATTGGTCGTGGAAAGCTGCACCACTGCCAGATTCCATGTCAGGAGGGAAAGCAGAAATAGGACAGGGGAAGAGTTTCTGTGAATACAGAGAAAAAATAATTGCAATAAAAGTCCTCCAGTATAATCATGGCAGATCCTTTTCCCTCAACTTTGGAGGGCAGTCCTGGGATTATTCACCAGCTCATAGGCACTTCCTTTCAAGTGCTAGCAGAAGAGGAGAACCACTGCAAATAACACGGTACACCGTGATCTTTTAGTTAGTATGTAATGCCAAGTGCAATTAGTAAGTAATCAGCAGAACATATAATTATGAAGCAGCCCTACACTTTGGGCTCGATTTCTCCATGAGCTGCACAAGGCAATGGAGGAGACAGGGAATGTATTTATTTATTTATTTATTTTCAAATACGAAGTGCTATCAGAATAAGAACTTACTGAATGACAAAATAAACCTTTTGAAATCTGGTCTCTAAAAAATTTATTTCCAGTGTTTCCAAACCACTTTACATGACAATTGCTTCAAAAGAAATCCCATCGACATGAAATGGAGTACGAGACAGGGGGGATGGGAAAGCATGTTAATTTTTAATGATGTTTTTCAGAAGTGTTCTCTCTCTTCTTCAAAGCACTCATGAAAGACAAACAGTTTCTGATAGTTTTGAAACCTGAAGATGCTGCCTTCTCTTCTAGAAAAGATACTGTTAGATATCAGCAAACTGAGTGTTTCTTTCGCTAACTCACCTGTTGTTCCAGCAGAAGCAGGTGCTGTCCCTGTGCCAGAAGCTGGATAATACATCACACAACCATTGAATTGTCAGGGTTGGAAGGGACCTTAAAGATCATCTATTTCCAACCCCCTGCCAATGGCAGGGACACCTCCTACTAGATCAGGTTGCTCAGAGCCCCATCCAGCCTGGTCTTAAAAATCTCCAAGGATGGGGCTTCCACCACCTCTCTGGACAACCTGTTCCTGTGTCTCACCACCCACATGGTGAAGAAATTCTTCCTAATGTCTAACATCATGTGCAGTCATTTCAATCTTTCACCCTATGAATCATCAAATTTCCAACCAGAGAAGCCCAACACAAATGTGAAAGCCATTGCTCAGAACATGAAAGAACCGACATGTGATGGGGACAGTCTGTAATGGAGCAGAGTAACAAGCTTTGCCTGCACCAGGATATCAGAGAGAAGGCTCAGAAGAGAGGGTGAGATCTGTACCTGGCAGCATGGCAAGGTGGCTGACCAGTTATATTGGGGGAATTTTCACAAGTTTTGGTAAAAAGGGATTATGAAACAAGGAAACCATGTACAATGATCACACAAGGATAAGCTTTCCTTAGGAATAAAGGCTTGTAGCACTACCTGAACCCTGTGAGATGCCTCAAACTATAGTATGGCTCCTCTGGAAAGCTACTGTCCACCACTCAATGCAACTCAATGATGAAAAATCTATTAGAGTGAACTTTGCAGCCAACTGAATGCTGAGCTCTCCCAGCTCACAGAAAAGCTAGTGTGCTGTACCACCCTCTGACCTGAGAAGGATGAGGGCCAGGCTGACCTGAAAAGTTGCTGAGGTCAAAAGGTTTCTAAGTCCCATGACTTAGTCATCAGGCAAACCATGCCCTTTTACTTATGGAAAAGAAATCACATATCAGCCTGCTGCTCATTCTGGCTCCTTCTGTAAGAGTTTTTTGTCATTCGCTTCAGTGAATAAAAGCCTCCAGTCAGCATGCCTTTTTCTAGTCCTCCTCCTTGCACATGCTTACATCTCCATCCACCTTGTGTGAGCATTACAGCATCTTAATTTCCCTAAGGAATGGGAAAAATCTGCATAGTGGAATACTCATCTGTGACTCAGAAGACCTGATTTAATGCCAAGCTCTCCTAAAGACAGCCCACTGAGTGTCCAACCACAAGCATGTCTCTTGTTCTGCCTCAATTTCTCTACCTGCAGAATACAGCTAACAATGTTGATTTCTTTAATATAATATTTTATCTACTGCCCATAAACAGCACTTGACTCCAGTGAGAGCTTTTGCCCCAGAAAACCTAAGACAGAAAAATCATGCCACAGACCCCAGTGCTTTCTCCGTGTATTATGTCTTCTGCCAAGAATCTTCTGAATACACGGCACACCTGCTGGGAACTGAACTCAGGTCACAAGACATCCTCTTCTTAAAGCCCAATAAAGGACATGATGTTATCTGAAAAAGATTACTCTAAGCAGACTGTTCTCATCACTTGATTTGTCAGTTCAGGTGCCACAGCAAGACCTCAGCTTATACTGCAAGTATCAGCAGCACAATCAATACTGTGCCTCTGTGGGCTGGTGAGGTGAATTCATGCAGCAATCCAAGGCTAACAGACTGCTCCTCTGGCAGGGAAGGAGATGGCAGGAGGGTGACACTGATCACTGTGATCATTAATAAAGTTTTTAAGTATTGCAAACTAAGATAGTGACATGGTTAATCAACTGTCTTATTCCAGGCTATAAACAGATCATCTGATGGGATAAAATAGGAATTCCTATAACAAATATTTTCTTGTCCATTGTAAAGACACTTGATGGCATTATCAGATTGATCATTTTCTTGCAAAGTTCCAGTTATCCACTACTTCCAGAAGGTTTTGAAATTAGATCAGATGATACAGGAATGCAGCTCGCTGTAGCAAATGCCGATATCCTCTCAATCATTTTGTTTCCCTAACTTACAAATTATATTTGTAATTTTTGTTCTAAGATCAAGGTCTAAATTTTACCTTTCTGTCTTCAGTCATTATTTCCACAAATTCATTTTAATTTCATGGATTCTATTCTGAAAAGTCCTTATGTAGGTTTATGCACTGCAGTTTGCACAGATACATGAAAGAGAACAGTGCAAAGAACTCACAAGGACATATCGGAGCCTTGCAGAAAAATCCATAGCCAATAATGAAGCTGGTCACACCACAAACAGATATTACAATAAACGTAAAAAGAAAACTCAAATGTGAGATAAAACCACATATAATTAAAACCTACCAGTTCTTTCTATCCATCTAACAGTACCTATGCAACTTGGATAAACCAGGTTTTGAAGCCTGCTCTCACATCTTTTCAAAATCCCCATAGTTTTGGTAGCCCCGGTTCCCAAAAGAAGTGAAGATAAATAAGGACAGAGTTCAGAATCCTTCACCGAAACAGCCCCTGTACATGATCCCTTCTGTTTTCTGCACTGGAAGCTGCAAGTTGAATTTAGCTTTCTACAGACCTCTCATGAAATCTTTCCTCCAGATTCACTCTTCATCAGATCCACCGTTGAGACCAGCAGCAGAAGTTGAAGCAGAAAATTTGTCTTTTTCCCAGACAGCTGCTTTGTCTTTTTCTCAAGCAGAGTGAAGTGAAAAGAGACCAGATTGATGGCAGGAAATTTTGAAGGCCTCTGCTGGGCCACAAGAATTGGGGAATCCTGTCTTTTCTTTATGCATTTTGGACAAGAACCTCAATTCTGTCTAGAAAAAACAATCTCTTGGTATTTCTGCCACTCACTCAGCTCTTCTTTTGTTTGCTGAGGTTGCTAGCAGAGGTGCCAGCTATGGAGAGCAAAGACTGGTCCAGCAGGGAGACGGCCAACTCCTCTGATCACAACCCAGCAAAGTCAATCTTTTCTATGACCCAGAAACTAGAGAAGAGTAGATTTACATTTCATGTTAGAAACAAGTTCTTTACCATGAGCATGGCGGAACACTGGAACAGGTTGCCCAGGGATGTAGTTGAGGCCCCATCCCTGGAGATATTCAAGGTGAGGCTTGATGAGACTCTGAGTAACCTGATCTAGTTGAGGATGTCCTTGCTTACTGCAGGGGGCTTGGACTAGATGACGTTTAGAGGTGCCTTCCAGCCCAAACCATTCTATGATTCTATGATAATCAAAGGGAGAGAATCACTCAAGGACATTGTGTCAGCTGGTAATTTTCCTTCCTCTATCAGCTTTTAAATGTGACAGCAAGACATGAGCAAAAGGCATTGAATGTTGCCTTGCTCAAAGATGAAAGATTATAATCACCTTATCAGAAAGTGACAGGAAAATGACTCTTGGCTCCCATGTAATTTTGAACTTGGTGGGAGCTTGGACCTGGGAGCTGTTGTCCCTCTCGCGTGCTGAATCTCTGCTGAGTGCTAATCAGAACCTCTCCATGTTGCCTTCATACCTCTACACACTTTGCTGTTGTCTTCCACAGGTCAGTCAGTTCTTCATAATAAGTGTTAACTCGTGGAACTCCTGGCCACGCAATAATGTGACTGCTAAATTTTTAGAGGGATTTAGGGAAGAAAACACTCCAAAAAAAATTTTTTATGGGTCTCTTGGCAAAAAATTCTCCCACTTCATCTCTGGTAAAGCTGCATGGCCATGTAAACAAGAAGGTGTTAGAAAGGGCCAGGGCTCATAACTCATCCATTACCAACTAGGAATGTTTTCTAACATACACGTAGCCAAGGACAGCAATCACAGCAATGTTGGCAGACCAGCTTATATTATTACATCCTCTCGCTGAAAACCTTAATGCTCAATGATGCATAGATGGATATATATGGAGCATTAAACATACATAGAAACATATGTATTTATATACACACATGTGGGTGTGTCTAGTTAAGTATAAATTTATCAGCATAGACAAACTTAATGAACCGCATCTATAAATGAGTGTCTGCACACACACACCTATAATGAGCCCACTGAAATGATAGCAAAGCTCGGCAGGGCTGTGAAGCAAAAAGGTTATTTCTCTTTATGTAGGTTTGGAGAGCTGCTTAGCACAGGAAATGAAGTGGCAGGGGTAATAATAATGAGTCAGAATGGAAACAACATAAAGCTCATTTCCAGACCCACGAAAACATCTTGTCTCTGATTTGAATGGTATACTAGCAACTCTCTTGAGCAAACACTGCTTCTGTTAGATCACAATTGACTAGAAGAGAAATACAACCTGATTCCCTTCCTCTGGTGGATAACCTCATGCAAGTAACGTGCTGTGCCTATGGCTTGTCAACACAGAAATGTTAGATCTGTCCTGTTAAGAGTGTGAAATCATTAAAAGATATACTAGTCACCTGCAAGGACCACAGGACAGAAGTTAAAAAACTGCAGATTTCAAAAAGACGAGTGCTTTCTAGGTGCTTACCGGGTCACCTAAAAACATGCCTAAACCATCGCCCTTATGCAATTGAGTTATTTTCCTAAAGGCTCCTTTATTTTCTACAGCTGCTTTCCTCACACCTGCACCAAACACTGCAATGTACTTTGATATACATCTGTTGAAGTGCTGTGACACTAAGGGAGCTGAACTGACTATCTTGTCAGCTGAGATGTGTCAAAATAACAGTGGAAAAAATGGCAGAACTGGATGGTCAACTGGGAATGGAGGAAGGGAGGGTGGATTCATCTTGGTTAGGCAGCAGCTCCAAGTTAGATTAGCTCACAGCCTTGTGGTACTTCCCTTTGTGTCACAAAACTACATTCTTAGCAGAGCCCACTTGGGTATGCTTGTAAGCAAATAATTCATTCTTGTACTCTTATAGCCATGTGAAATAACAAAATAATATGAGTAATTTAGATTGGAATGGACATCTGCAAGACATCTTATCCGATTTCCCCCTAAAAGGAGCTCCAAAATCAATGTAATACCCCTGTATGCAAATCTGTGGATCTTACCATACTGGTAAGTTCTTTAGGACTATCTTATAGGTATATACAGCACAAAGCACAGAAGATCCCAAAAGCCTAGTGTGCTCATACGATACAGACAGATACTGCAACTGCTCACATAACAGCCATGAAGAGATATGAAATTCTGTGCTAAAACTGTTGCTGCTTCCTTACAGCCCAGAGAGCCCCTCACAGGATGTGCCACAAAATGAAGGTTGGGAACAATAGTCATTCTACTGATATACTGATTTTAATAAGATAATATTATTATAATATTGTTAATAATGCAATAAGTTAATAATAGTTGGAGTGTAATGGCTCAGAATATTACTTTTTTGGAAGCAGTTGAACACAGACCACTTTGATGGAAATCAATGGAAGAAATTTTCTCTAGCAGGAATTTATCAAGACCACTAGATAAAATATTTGCATTTTCCAGTATGAAAGACAAATTTTTGAAAGCCACTAACCTATGCACTTCAGTGGTACATAAATATGAGCAGACTCTTGGTGTCTCTGCCTCAGCCCTCCTTCTACTCTAAGAGCTCCCACTGATCCCATCATCAGCTGGGAGATGCTAATCCTAAACCATTGTGCTTCTCTTGAAACAAAATTCAGAGCTTCCAACCCCCCTTGCTTTCTAGTGCTTCTCAATGAGGTGGGAGGCTGGGTAAGGATTCTGAGATAAATACTCAATAACAACAGAGCTGTTATTAAGCAGGCATTCTTTGCTGCAGTGCTGGGGCATCACTGGGGATTGTCCTCCGTAAGTGCTCCAACAAATTAGCAAAATACACCATCTAATATACACAACACCCATACATATTAATCAAATTTCCTGGAAAGGGCAGTCTAATGAGTTCCTGAAATTCATTTACATAGTCCAATCATGCGTAATAAAATTAGGGTTAGGGTCTTTTCCCCCTCCAGTGTTCATTCACAGTCTTCCTCACACTGTTCGCTAGTGGAACTCTGGGCTTCCTTTGCCCATATACGGTCATGGGGTTAGCTCATCCATCCTTCTGCCCTGGAAGGCTCCAAGAAGATCAGTTTAAATTATTTTTCAGGTGCTTATCTTGACACTGGTGTCGTCCTTTGTGCTTTTCTTGATGCCTTGAGTCCCTGTTATCAGGCTGCTCTGGCTTAATGAACCATTTCAAGCCCTGTCTCATCTTTGCCAGGCAAGAAGTCGCAGGCTTCAAAACATTTCATTATCAACTCTACCCAACAAATGACTATGCAAGTGACGCTAAGGAAAGAATACCAGTACGGCTAATAAGATTTAAAATTTCTGTGCATCAACCAGGGAAATCAATCCTTTCACTCTCATCAGCTTCTTGAAATTATTGGGATTTCTACCCACAAATACAGATTTCACATACCTCCAACCAGTAGGTGTTACCTTGGTTCAGAGGATGACCAGTCTCAATAAAAGCATTGATTTCTTCTCAGCCAAAGCTTCCAGAAGCTCAGCATGATCCTACACTGCCCGTATAGGTAAATTCACTAAAATTCTCATTGTGAGAAATATCTAAGTGATCTGCATAGAAATGGTTTGCATATGGGTTTTATAAATGGACTCCTTCCTCCTTGGTTCCTTTAATGTCGTGGATAAGAATTTCCCCCTAAACATTTATGGCAAGTATCATGTGAAATTGCTTTGTGTGGCTGTTACAGACTATTGAGAATAGTTTTAAAAATTGTTAATGATGACAGTAATAATAAAAACAATAACAGTAACAATAGCAATAATAATATGTATACAAAGATTTCAAAATAAAAAAAGAGTACTCTCTCAACAAAGCTGATGCATAATATGCAGTAAGATAACATCCCACATTCTCCATCAGAAGACTAAAGAAATAAGTAACAATAACCTTAGATTTAAAATGCATCTTTCATCTCAAAGGAAAACTGCATTGATTTGTAAAGTAAATGGGCTAAATCCACAGCTAGTTGAAACTGATTAGCTCCATTTATTTCAATGAAGGTGCTGATGTGCAGAATCATTTGAGCTGAGATCTCTCTCCGCACGTATGTGTGTGTGTGTCTGCATGTGCACAGTTTGAACACGGTACACACTGCTCATTGTACAAAAAATTTAACAGAAAACTACTTTAGCCAACACAGAAAGTAACACATTATTGCTGCATTTGGAGAAAAACACACAGAGTGAACAGAATGCAGGCTCTAATCTTTAGCTAGGAATCAGCTTATATTTCCCCAACAAGATGCTCACAGCAGTGTTGTGAGAAGGCTCACAGGTATATCATAGGCTGTTGCGTTCTGCTTTTGCAAAAAACAGGGGCAACATTTGCAGACAGCAAGGCAGCAGATGCACAGATATATTCCTCTACACAGACAAGTACTCCACTTTTATGAAGAAAAGAGCCAAATCCAAGGCATGGTTTTAAAGTAACGGAAAAATGAGCAACCCTACCAGAACTGATACCACCTCTACTCTGATAAAACCGCAACAATGTCTGTGGTGTAGACACAGAAGCTGCCTCATCCTGCCCCAGCACTGTTTGGGGAATAAACTCAAAGCGTGCTGCTCCTATGATTTAGAGGCATGAAGGATAACCATAGTTACTTACCCTGGCTTTCCTAGGGCAGGAGATATGGATGGGCTGTACAGGAGTTGGCTACACTGTCCAGATCCTCCCAAGACTACAGCACTATCCTGGGTTTGACTGGAATAGAGTTCATTTTCAAAGGAAGCTGAGAGGGGACAAGTCAGGCCAGCTGACCTGAACTAGCCAAGGGGATATTTGATACCATACAAGATCATGGCTCAGTATGTAAATGGGGGAGCTGGCCAAGCGAAGAAGGGATTGAGGCTCTGGAATACGCTGGACATCTGGTTCCAGGTGGTGAGCAATTGCATTGTGTACCACTCACTTTATACTTTCTTTTATTATCTTTTATTGTTCTTATTAGACTTCTCTTCTTGTGTTGTCCTAGTAAGCTGTTCTTATCACAACCCACAAGGTTGTACCTGTTTCTTCCAATTCTCCTCCCCATCCCACTAGAGGGGGAAGAGCAACTAAGTAAACATGTGATGCTTAGCTGCCTGCTGGGGTTAAACCATGACAAGCGCCAGCACATTTCTTCTGTCATGGCATAGATGGCAAAGAAACCATTTCAAATGACCCTTTGCCAGAAGAGGATTTTCCCCCAGCCCCTTTCTTGCAGCTAAGGTGAGCTTGACTGCAAATACAGACTGCTCCTCACTACATGGTCACTTCTGTTTGCGTGAGGCTGATGTAGATCTGGTTTTTGAAAGGCATACCAACACAAATCACACAACCCAGCTGGAATAAGTTCAAATCACTAGCAGAAATGCCCAAGACGTACAACTGTTATCTGATCCAAACTTCCTCAGAAACTGATGACAAGCATACCCAGTCTACTCTCAGTCTGTCAGTACCTGTGACACCAGCAATGAGATCCACCTACGCATTTCTGCCACATGAGTAGGCAAATGGACCAAAGCCTAGAAGAAAATACACCGTGCCTGAATCTTTTCTTGCAGTGAAAATCTGCTGGATGTTCAGGTGCCGAAAGCAGGAAAAGCAAACCAACTGCAAGGTGAAATTTATAGTATATCTCCTGTCCCCGAGTTGGAATGCTGCAGTAGTGTCAGATGTGATTAACTGAAGGTACTCCTTCATGACACTGAAAATATGACACACAGACATTCCTCAGTCCAAGGTATCTCAGCCACCTTTCTTTATGATCCTTTTCAGAAAGCTGTTCCAGCCAGCTCAGAGAAAATACAGATAAGAAGGCATCTCTGAAAGCAATGAAGGCAGTGCATCAAGTCCTGGTTCAGAATCCCAGAGCAGAGTCCTCTGATCTGCTCTGTGCAAGAGGTCAGATGACTCTTTGAAGATGCCTTTGAACTGAAAATGTTCCCACTATCCTTCAGCTGTTTAACCCAGATCCTGTGCTTTTCTTGGGCCAACATCACCAATTCCAACAGCTTTACTCAGCACTTTAGCACTCTTTGGAGGAGGAAGGTCCATGCACCTTCAGTCCCAGGCCATGCTCTTCCTTCCATGGTATGTGTGAATCATAGCATACTACACCCCAGACCAAGAAGTTATTCTGAGCTCAGCTCTGTATATGCATACCAAGGACACCTTTAGCTTGTAGATAGCAAGCAGCAAGGTTTGGGGATATTCACACCCCAGCAGCAATCTCAAAAGACAGTCAAGCTGCACAACTGGAGCAAGCACAGAACTGACATTAGGCACAACCATACAGATCTCTTGTCTCTGAAAAACACTGCAGTCCTTAAGCCGTCAGATTCAGGAACACAATCTCATCAGTATTTATGAGATGGGACATCTGGATGTCACCAGTCTCAAGTTCTTACTCCAAGACAGACTGTTGCCAACTATAGATCAGGGCAGATGTGGCACCATCTAGCCAAGGCTAGAAAACTTCCAGGGATGATGATACCACAACTCTGTAATCTAAGCAGGGCTACACCATTCCTCAGAGAAACAGATTTACTTACTGTCCTAGCTGAACTCCCAAGCTACAGCTTGCAACCATCTCTCCTTGTTACAGCCCAGACCACTAGTGGGAAGAGTTTGTCTCCATCATGTTTGCCACATCATGCATAGACACTCCACATGGGTCTGTGACCCTCGGCAAAATCTGCAGAACAGTACCATGCTTTCATGCAACACTACAGAATGCTGCACTTCACACCATGAGGCTCACTATGCACACCTTCTGCCATCACATTTTAAAAAAGTTAAGAGCTGCTATACTTACGTCATTATCTGGGTCTCAATGCCAGGGTCAACAAGGGATCCATCCACAAAAAGTGGTGTTGATGTGAAGCTGTATTTACTCCAGGATCTTCCCTCATCAAAACTCACCCTGGGATAGAAGCAAAAAAGATTTATACACATAAAGACTTACTCTAGAGCAACTGCTGCAATTAAATGTTGGCTAAGGTCTGCAAGGTCCAGCAGCTAGATTTATAGACATGCACCAATCTTTGCCATTTCCCACTAATTCATGCTCCTGGTGTACTTTGAAAGATTAAAGCCTTTAAAAGTATAAACACTGACAATAAGGACATGGATATACTTGATCCAGCTGTACATCAGACCTCAAGGGATCGATGGGCATTGCCAAGCCCTGTTTCTGGATCTACAGTAGTACCTGGCATGAGGCATCACTCAGAGCCTGGCAGCCCTGGCCTGACTGCATGAAAATTGCTGTCAGCACCACAGGACATTTCGTCCCATGCATGCATCAATGCATTTGGCATTAGCTACAATCTCTCTAGTCCTTTTAATACTTCTTTAAATGCCCTCTCAGAGGTGGTTCTCCATTTTAAAGAGAAGTGGAAGGAGGCCAAACTGAGCCACCGTCGGTGGTTAATCAGGTTGCTCTTTGCCTGTTGCAGCTGTAAAGTAGTATGCTGGTTAGTTTTGAAGCATTTCCCTTCTTACAGACTGAGAGTGTTAACACAGTCAGTGACAAGCCAGGATAATTCAGCAGTTTTTGATCATCTGTTCCTACCCACAAGCACCATGAGCCTTACCTTCTGTTTTTATCAAAGGGCACATGAATCCTAACTCAGCTGTCAGGGTCTTGGAGTTATTGCTGGTAGAACAGGCTTTTAGACTAGCAAAGGAGGGTTACCAAACCCTCCTTCTCAGCTACATCCCATCAACACCTCTATCTCTGACAACTGCAAAGGAGTAGGTGAATGAACAACTTAACTGACCACATCAGCAGACAGACTGGGTCAGGACTCTGGTGGCCCCTGCCTTGGTGCCCCTCCCCAGCCTCCCTCATGCCCTCCTCCCACCAGGAGGGCACAGGAACCGCACTGACACCATAGGAATGTCAGGCTCCATCTCTGCCACAGCCCTGCCTGGCCATGGGCCTAACACACAAGCTGATGTCCCAGCCTGGCTTCAGCCTGTCATCCCCAGTGAGCTCTGCCTGATGCCCAGGACTGGGGCTGCCCTGGTCCTAGCTGGGGTGCTGGGATGGGCCATGGCTGTGAGATCCTGCCCTTGCTGTTCCAGTGACCTCAGCCAGCTCCCAGCCCTTGAGGAGCTACCAGACCTCCTGTCATCCTGATAGCTTGTGTCCACAACAGTGCAGGAAACAGCCAGATGAGGGTGTTCACACCCAGCTGCTATAGCAGCAGGAAAAACAGGCAGCCTGCAGGCTGTCAGAATCCAGCTCCCAGAGCTGCTGCCTGTGAACGGTTCTGAAAGCAACCAAGTTTCTCTCTGCCTCTAGACTGTCCACACAACTGCTCACACACACTTTCTGAACAGAATTTCAGCTCCAAATTATACCAGCAAAGGATGAACAAACAGAGAAACACAAAGTTTTATTGGCTATAAAATGATTTGATCTCTTCCAGCGGGATTATTACAGAGTTCTCTCTAATTCTGCAAGGTACCTGGGCTGTGAAGGCTGACAGATTGCTCTCCATGGACATTACTAAAGAAACAGTCATAGCACAAATTTCTTCTTTGACTAGCAGGATAAAGTTCTTTTAATATGAGCATAAAAAAAAGAAGTTTGCCTTATTTTCCAGGACAGGAAAGTTCTTGGGGGTGTGGAATGTGTGTGTGCACATACACCTGAGCACATAGATTTGTCCAAAAGGGTCTTGCTGGACCTCCCTATGCCAAACAGGGACACTATCCGAGATGCCACCAAAGGAGTCCAGTGTAATATGTATTACAAACAGTGGTTTACATCAACCTCAGATGTCTTGTGTGGAAAGCCAGTGTTTGCAGTCACCATTCCCTAGGTATCTGCCTCTCACAGCACCCAGCAAAACACCTTCACACATACACATCTGCCACAATAGGAAACTGGCTACAGACCAAAGACAGAAAGCTGGAAGTACAACAGCATACAAAAAACTTATCTGCCCTAAATCTATTTATTGAAATGTCTGTATCTTCCCATACACCTGTGCATTTGTATGCTATTCTACTTGCATGCTTATCTATCTAAATAGCATTTCAATTTCTGGGGAACAGCATGCTTCATTAGCTTAGCTAAAGTTCTCTCAGCTTTTCAATTATCCACCCCTCTTTTCTCCAGGATGAAACCTATTGTATAATGTCTCAGCCTGAGAACTAACAGATATACACATACCTTTTAAACTATTCCACTCCTGCCCATAAAACAGGTGAGGCAAAATAAAGCAAATTCCAAAGCCTCTAAGGGTACAATTTTGGAGGAAATCTGTTGGAGCTTATTAAACAGCCCTAAATCACTACTCATTTAATACAGTGAGTGGGGTATTCATAGTACTGTACATGCTATGTCATGAGACTTAGCAGAAAGGGAGAATATCTGAAAGTAACCTCTGCAAAGTAAACACAAAGGCATACTGGGCTCTCAGTTCCTATGGAATGTCCACCTGTGACCAAATCTTTCCCGGCATCTAAGGACAGGACTTGTATGTAATGTCCTTTTTACATCCAAAAAGCCTTCACAAGGTAAGACAAATAAAATTATTACATCTTTCTTGAATAATATAGTGACAAATGGTTAATACAGGACTTGCAGCTCTTTCAGTAAGTGGTTCACCTTTCACTCTTCCAGAGCTCAACTTCCCACAGCCTGATGTACCTACTGCTGGTAACACCTACCCTTGGTAACACTTCTTCTGCCTTGGATTATATTTGGTTTGGTTTAGAGACATCAAAATGGTCTTGGTGTCCTCTTTCCTGAGCGTACTTCAGGTGTAGTTGTGACTACTGAGTTACTTACCAGAGACACTTGTTTCTAGTCAAACACCACATTCTAACCACAGACAGAAATCTGGAGTCTGCCAGAAGCATCATTATGGGTTTGCCTTGTTACTGCTTTCCTCTATATGTCCAGCTATGGAGCTGTGGGCAAAAGGATGCTGGCCTAGACTACCTCCTGGACGTGACTCAGTGTGACTACATCTGTTAGGTTATGACTGCAACAAGCTCACTTATGATAAAACAAAGAACCTGTTTCCTGAACACTAGAAAGCAAAACAAAGATTGCAACCCTCAATCTGCATGCAGTGACTTGCTTATAATCCCACATGGAAGCACAGAGCTCTTGGAGAATGCTTAGCTCCCTGTACTAGAAAAATAACAAGGCCTTAGGAATATTAACCAATACATCCTGTGATTAACAATTCACTATCACACCAAAACTAAAGCAGTCATTTCTTTAGCTCAGGTGGTAAAAAGAAGGGCTCAAATGCAACATATTCAAACTTTAATAGAAATCTATGCTGCAGTCATCCAAGGGCTATCTGTCAGGTCAGGAATATAAAGTCCAGACGCCTTTCAGGTTGAAAAAGTAGCCATTAATATCCCTAAGGTACATCTCTGGAACATTAGCTTGTGATGGGTAAAGACAGCCTGTCTTAAGGTCTCCAGCTTCCAAATGACAATAGTTTAACCAAAGGATTTTGTCCAATAATGACTCAGGTAGAGGAGACCTTAACACCTCGTCACAGCTGCCAAAGACCATTACTTTCTTCTTCTATTTGACTGAAGGCCACATTTCCTGTTCTGCATGAAGAGCATGAGATAGATATGTGTGACTCAATCTTGCAGACAGGAACACAAACCTTGTCTCTGAAGGCTATTTCTAACTAATTCACTTCTGAACAACAGTAGAAGCTGGGTAAGTCAGCCCATTAGCCTTGGCCCTCTTTTACTCATGGCCAGAGACTGAAGGTGATGCTCATACACACGTTTTCTGTAAAAAAGGTTAGTTCTGAATTTCAGAATGCCTCTCTCCAATGTTTAGCTGGTTCAAGAATGAGGCAGACAAAGGCCAGGGAGAGGATAATTTTGAGTGGTGTCTTTAGTGCTTAGACTGATACAATCCATTTACAGGGGACCAGTATCTTCAACTGAGGAATCATTTTGCCTTATTCCACCTCCAACTCTACTCAGTTGCCACCACTGCATCTCTGGAAATTGATAGTGGAATCCTATAGGTGCCAGCAGTGTTAGCAATGTTACCTCTGTTGTCCTTATCAACTTATGCTGCCCTGTTCTCTCCCTCCCTTTCTCAGTCTTATCAATTTAATACTAAATTCTGCAAACAAAAATCAGAAGTGAGAGACACATCCTCTCAGAAATACCTGAAGCACAAAGGATGACTTCTTAACCAATGTGTATATATGTGTCTGTTGGAAAGAAACTCCACCTGAAGTCTCATAGTACATTACTAGTACAAGGAGTAATTCATATATGTGTGTGGTTATGTATATAGCCATTATATCTATAAAATGGTACAATAATCATTATATTAATCATCAAAATGATGGAAAAACACAGATAAGAATGTTCTCATTTGTTCATTTTGTAGACACTAGCAAATGTTGACCAGGTGATGCAAGAGATATTAGTACAACTGTCATCTTATCTGCATCAGGAAACCTTCTTAAAGTAACATTTCCTTACCACATGTGCCGGATGGGCACTGAAGTGTGTTTCATGGCCACTAGTGCCCCTCCCCAGTCCAGAAACCACACGTTGTATTCCTCCTCGAAGATCTGCAAACAGATTAGGTGCTTCATGAGTTCTCAACACTGGGAAGGAAAGATTCAGACAAAGAAGAATTACAAAAGGCTGCCCACTTTCCTTTGCTCTGCAAAACATACCTGTCTCCAGGAGTTTCCACCATCAGAAGAAATGAACATGCCAACATCAGTGTAGGAAAGCTCAGAGCCAATATTGCCTGCAACACAAGGAAATGTCAGACATTCTTCTATGGATTAACACAGAACTGCATTCTCCCAAGAAACAAAAATTGCTTGGCCTAGACCAGTGCTGTTTTTGCTGTTCTTGGTACTATTCTCATAGAAACAACACCATGGTCAGGTGGCAACACTGATTTACAAGAGCTGTGCCATTTGAGATTTGACACTGGGGAGGAACAGTATCACCTTATTTTCCCAACAGATAGCATTGCCAATAATTGCAGGCCACTAAAGGCACACTTCTGATAGGTGAGGACCTACATACTTGAAAATCTGTGTATGAAACCCCGTGCCCATTTGGTGAATACAAGTTAGAGTGGCAGCAGAATAGTGGCCACTGTCACCAGCTACAAGTTATTTCATTCCATACACATCTTCCTCTGAACTTACAGTCTTTGTGCTCTGGATGGTGAGTTGCATGTCTGATCTGCCAGTCTTTGTCAAGGGTAAGGCAATTATCCCTGTCTCTACTTCTTGCATAAAGAAGAGCATTCAAAGGGAAGTTACTTGTATGATTGAGTCTAAAGGTAAAACCCAGGCCCCACTGAAGCCCATGATTATGGGTCTAGAAAGTCAGTTTATGTCAAAATATTCAAATACATAACTGATCTCAGAACCTACAGTGAAATAAACAAAGCTTCTTCCTAGGTTGACAAATGGTTTGCAATTAATAAGGACTGTGATGCAAAGAAATACAAGTTCCACTTCAAGGAAATCTTGTTTGTGTAGGTAGGAACCTCACCTGGGGGCAGAAATGGTTCAGAGAATTAAGGTGAGTCAAATGACTTCACAGAAGAGAGGTAGACACCAGACTGAACAGAGTTCTAGACAATGGTGATTGCTCTTATTGACTTAGCTGTCCTAAACTGCAAGTTTTAACTTACTGGTTACTTGGTTCTTAATTTTAATCTTGGAATTTCAATTAAGATGGAAACTGTTATGCTGACAGTCTTATAGAGTGAACTACTCTGTCTTCACTAGGCATTAGGGAATGGACATGCCACACATCAAAACAATGAGAAGAAAAGCTCAAACATCAACCTCAACTATATCTAGAGAAAGCACAGCAGAACACCATTAGGAGACACTACCTCCAAGGTTGAAAAAGGCTTTTTTTCCCCTGAGACCACTCATGTGAGATGACAGAGAGAACCTCAAATCTTACAGTGATAAACCTCAACACAGAGTGAATAATGAACTTGGACTAAATCCCTAGCCCTCTGGAACCTCTGAGAATCCACCAAAAGTTGAAAGAGAGGGATGGCAAATATCTGAAAAGTTTGCATAAGCCCTGAATACACCTTATTAGTTTATTATCAACAATGTCCTGAGGTCAGCATCTTTCTTCTACTTCCAGAGTTAAAACTACCACAAGCATCAGGCTCATTGAATAGTGCAGATCTACTCTAAATTAATGTGTTCTTACTTCCCCATTTCCCAAAGCACCCAGTGCTTCAGGGAAAAACTATCACAATCACTTAGGATCTAGCATTTATGCTCATCTGTCAACAGTACCTTCAAATCAGTGCCAGGTGAGATTCTGATGGTGTGAACATCTGTCCCATAGGAATAAGACAGATGCAACACTGACAGTCTATCAGAAGGCCTCCCAATGATAGTGGCCAGCAACCACCATATTGTGGTCAAACCCATGACTCCTCTGTTCAAAGCCCATGAATTCTTTACCCAGAGAGTCACTCATACATTCCAAGTAAGACTGTTTCTAAAGCAGGTATAATTTCCATGGAAGGAAGGGAGAAGTAATACTTTTTTCTTCAAAAATAGCAAAGGGAGATGTGGCAGTCTTACACATCTGTAGCACCAACAAGAGCATAATAAAAACACACTAATGAAAATGTTAATTAAATTTCTGACATTTAGCACTGGAAAATAAGAAATTAAAAGACAGATGTTAGTTGATGCTCTTTTGTCACCATCATGGAATTCAACTAGCCACATTGTTGTGACAACACTGTTTAAAAAAAAAAAAAAAATCTGTCTCAAGAAGGCAGGACAATTCAAGAAAGGCTTTTCTATCAATGTTCAGGATGTAGGAAATGTCCATCTACCTCATCTTCCCTGACACCAGCAAAAGTGACCTACTGCCATGGGCAACCGTATAGAAAGACATTCTCTAGGGGCACCCAGGTTCGTGGGATAAATCTCCTGTGCCAGTACAAAGGTCTGTTTATTCCAGTGTCTTACGATGAGTGCAAGTTCTCAAGAATTAGAAACTGACTTAAAAGCAGAAGTGTAAGGTTTGTATCATATTTTAAATACTTTAAATATCAAATCTGGAAAGAGAATAAAAAGGTGAGATTCTGCTGCTATCATTTCTGTCTGTATTTCTGTGCAAACCTGTTCCATTATTTTCTTCATTCTCTCCATCTAGTTTCTTTCAGTTACATGGATTCAAACACCACACAATGTAACTAACTTCCAAACGAGTTAAGAAGATTCATCAGCTGTACAATTAGATACTAAAATACAATTCCTCCCTTTGCAACAATCTAAACTCTGTTCCCAAACCAAGAGTCCAAGCTTCCAAACATTGCTGGAAATGTACCACTGTAAATCAAAGAGTAGGGCAGAGTGTTTGAGCAGTAAGTTGCAATGCTTATCCTGGAACACATTCACCAACATGGTGAGATGTTCCTGTTGTTGTGAAACTGGTTAGTAGAAACAGATGTATATATTCCCAATAGGTTAAGTAAGGTTAAATTATATTCTGCCTTTTAAAGGTTAATTGTTAGACTGGGAAAACATTCATCCCATGCACTGGCAGCTTGAAAAGAACCTAAATAGCCAACAGTTTAGATCAATGCCTAGAATTTCACTGTCCTGCTGCCTCTGTTTGCTTCCATAATGGTAAAAGGAAAATAGCCTCTGCAATCACAGCATCATGAGTAGGGCTTGCTCCTAAGCATCCATCTAGCAAGTGTGGACCTGCCAGGAGTAATAACTCCACTTGGCTATGCATAGGAAGATCTGGAGTTTTAAACCAAATTATTTCACCCCTTTTGGCTTTGATCAGTGAACTTAAAACCACATGGTGTTTCTCTTGTGGATATATAAATGTCATGAAGGGACCATGTCTCTCAGGTTCTGGCTTAGTTTGGCAGGCACATGGAAGCACACAAGTCATGAGAATGGAAATGGTTAGAAGAAACCGTGTAAATTCATACAGGCAATATACTAACAAGACACATTTCCAAGTGCTGAACAGGACAAAGGAGAAAAGTTGAGCCTTAGAAAAAGTGGTTAAGCTATTTGGACATACTTGCTCATATGTAGGAGACTGTTTATGAAAGAGCAGAGCAGCCTACATGCTTCAGAGGTCAGCATTCAATAGCACCAGCTATTCAGAAAGAACTTTGTTAGCCCAGTAGCCCCCAGAGAGCTGTGGGAGTTCAGAGTGTGGTTGGTAGCCTCATCCATCCTGATTAGGTTGCAGGCTGTGTGCACACAGGACCTGTGATGGTTGTCATATTAATTATAGTGGGATAGCCACTGCCACCATGAAGCACTGTAGCAGGTTGCCATTAAAACATCACAACCTGCCAAAGCACTATTTTACAGAACAACCCATAATAACAATGACCCATGCAGTGCTGATGAAGTGCTACCAGTTATGGAGCAATACCATGTTGAAAGTAGGTGTCATGCACAAGACAGGCATTCATAAAGTCCAGGCTTCACCCGATAGGCTTTGTGACAACTCCGGGCTTGCTATTCAAAAGGTACAATGTATTGATACCTCCTAGGAGAACAGCCATGATTATAAACCCTATTCTCTCCAGCAAACAGGTAGACACCTACATCAGTGGTTGAAACAATGTCAAGTAAGGGGAGTTAGTAATGCCAGTTGGTAATGATCCCTTGAAGGTGGGCGTTTAGATCTGCATATTGTCATTGTAGAGCACCAAATACCTAACAGGCATTACCTTATTGAAGTCAGGGGCCACACGCTGCTTCTAGTCCACAGCAAATGGGAGTTCATGTGAATTACCTCAGCATTTGCTGAGACAGAAGTGAAAGCTTTTACACCAATGGGAAACATCTTGCATATTCTCAGTTACCCAGTGAGGCATAGGTGAGAAGCATGTGTGTTCTTACCTGTTGCCACCAGCAGTCCAGGAGCTGTCTCTTTGCTGGAAATGCTTCCTGAAGTATATGGATTCTCTGAGAGTTGTAGATGTAAGTGCAATGAGCAAAAGGGCTGTTGACAGGAAATAAACAAAAGGCAGAGAGTTTAATATGAAACAAGTTAAATAACAGAGGAGCCCTTGGTGACTGCATACAGATGCTCTGATGCTTCTGAAAATGACCACCCTGCTCTCGCTACTGTTAGAAATAGCAGCATATGTTCATTTTCTGAATAAGCATCATAAAAGCAGCTGAGAGCAAGAGAAGCTGGACACGCTGCATTACAAGCAAAGATGGATGTCTGCACTTCTTTTTACCAACAACCTCATCCAAAGTACTTTTTCCCAGAAACTTTCTTATTCTGAATTAAGTTCCATAAACAAGGTCAAGAAAGACGGACAGAATTTCCCCTTAAAAATCTATGAAGCTATAGAAAAAGAAATCTACTAAATTCACTTAACACCCAGCAGGTCAAGAGAAAGAACACAGGAAGAGGTTTTTATAACCCAGTTACTAAAATATGCAGCTCTGAAGGAGTTAGTTGCACTGTGAAAAAGGTCTGCCACTCACCAGCTGGCAAACTATAGGATTCCCTCTTAGATCAGTGTCTGGTGCCTGCAGCAATCGCCAGTCTCTGCCCTTGTTGTAGGTAATGAAAGTCTTGATTTGGTCATCTATTTTCCTGTTAGCCAGGAATATGCCTTTGATCCCTGCTACCTAGGAAAAATGGAGAGAGATGAAAAAATACATCGGAAGAACGGGACAAAAGTAGGGCCTTCCTAAGCACTCTCAGGAGTAGAAGGTCTCTGAAAAAGCAACGAAGTCATCTCAATCTAGCCTTAAAACTTTTGACTGTGGATGGCATTACAAGTACATTTTGATGATACCTGCACAGCTGAAAGGCCTCATGAAATCTCTCTGAAAGACAAGAATGTTCACAGAACAAATCCCTAGAACACAGCCCATTTTATTCCATTTCCTTGAGTGCTTAAAGACAGGCTGATGGTTTTGAAAGTACAGCATGTACCATGTCACACGAGCTCTGTGAGGATGTCATCTGCTCCACTCCTTCCTCAGGTTGCCATAACATGGGAGGCAGGTCATGTCAGAAGCAGCGTGGGACTTTTTATATGGGCCTTTTTTTTTTTTTCCCCAAACTTGGTTTCTTCACTTTCCTTCCACTCCCATTCTGTCAAAATCAACCCAGTTGTTCCAAATATTTTTATTTTTGTCAGCAGTACCCCTTCCAGCAGAATATGGCCCTGTCAATGTGTCCCCAAGATGTTTTTGTGTTAAGTCTTGTCTGTTGCACAGCTGGGAAAGTGAGACAGAAAGAAGGAACTTGCTGCAAAACTGCAACTTCCTGGCAACAGTCAGTATGCAAATCCTTCTACTCTAAAGATCCTTGAGTGACACTACACTTTAAATAACCATATGAAGATCTCTAACAACATTTAACAGTAAAGAGTCCATGGTACACATCCGGGGAGGAGAGTTTGCCCAGGAATGGAAGATGATGCGTGTTTATTTTAGCTGTTTCATCACAACACAAAAATATTTTTTCAGAGCCAGGAAAATATATTTAACTAGGTGAAAATAAAATGTAAACCCTGTCCTTCATAGTGATCCATGCATGATTTTTTTCTCATTGGCTTAAACTACCTTTATAAACACATTGATGATGTTAAATGGGTATTATTCCAACAGAAATAAATAAATGTATAATCCTAACTTCTACATGTAATTGCAAAAACATTTCTGCATGTAACCATAGAAGTCAGCTTGCAACCATTACTATTAGTATTACCATTTAGTAGTTTTTTGCTGGCAAAGTATGAAGCCCTGAATCTCAGCAGATCTTCCATTCAATGAGTTATGACACATCAAAACCAGAATGCTCTGAAGAAACCAGAAACTAGAACAACTGCTCTGAATGGACTGCTGTTGGCTAAGGCTGAAAGGGCTGATAGAAGAATGAGAATGGAAGATGATTCAGGGTAGATGCTATCCAGCTGTTATCTCTGGACAAATGGCACCTATAAACTTTTGCTTATAACTCATAAACTGCTCATTGTTCACACATTCCCTGCCTGCAAGCAGGTGTCACAAGCTGTCCAAGGGGAGAGAAAAAAAAAAAAAAGTATTCTGAACCCTTCTATAGACATCCATATTAGGATGAGAAGGAGAGAACGATAGTGGTTTTCCCTTTTGGAAATTCCACATAGATAACTAGTCCTTGACTTGAAAACAGACAGTTGTCACAATTGCAGCAGAATGCACTGCATCTACTCCCACATGAGTTGGCTCAGCATCAAATCCAGTAAATGCCTCTGGGCTGATCCCAAAACAAATGAAGACCCTGGAAGGCTGGCAAGAGATTTACAGTTGCTTGAACTAGCAAGCAGTTGCTGTTCTTTGTAGGGTGACCTTTACTACATACCTCATAAAGGTCAATGATGATATTCCCCTCCAGTCCTCGACTGCTTTTCACGTTTTCCAAGGCCAGGGTGAAGTACACCCCTCGGGTGTCCGAGATATACAGATTGTACGTGTCATTCTGGTTCCACTCTTGAACAGCTGCAAACACCTGATTCTCATCTGTGCTGATAATATGCATGTCCTGTTAAAAGAAGACAAAAGGCCTATTACTGAAGATCTCTGTATTTCTTTGCCCTCTGGGACATGTAGTAATTACCATGAGTTATGAAAGAATGGAGATGGAGCATGAATTATAGGTATGTTAAACAATTTTCCGTTAGAGCGAGCCAATAAATTAACACGATTGTGACTTTTCTGCATTTCATTTATTTAATGATCACCAGCTGGGTGAAGGGTTTTTGCCTTCTTCATTTTTGGTAGCTTCAAGGAATTTCATCCAGTTTCATTTTTTATTTATAAATTTGAAAGTCAGTTTTATAACTCATGGAAGATTCACAACCTTGGAGCCTGGAGTCCTCATAGTCACTAAGAGTGGTGTAGCACCAGGCTAAAAGCAGTGACAATTTCCACCTATATGCTAATGGACTTGTGCTTCCAACTGGTAAAGAAACCATTAAAAAAAAGGGACTTCACATTTATTTCAAGCTGAGGTACAGGGATCAATGTGAGCTAACGCTGGTAGTGATTTTTAGTAACATACTTCTCTATTGAGAGTCTGCCTGAGATCTATTATCCCATTACATACAGGATATCAAATAATCCACCCACTAATCTGTGTTGGATTCCTGCTGCTGACCAAGATGTGAAGGTCCAGCAAGGGTTTCCCCATTTCTTTCTAATATCAAAGAGACTTGACAGTGCACTTTCTCAGATTCTTTTAAATCATGGAAATGATTTCCAGGGTGGTAATGAGTACTGAAGTACTTCATCCTTGCCACTGTAGTTGAATAAACTAACACTGATTCAGCTAGAAGCAAAATCACTGTGGTTATGTGGGACTTCATTTATCTATCTGTATCTATTTAAAATTTCCCCAGGGTGCCAAGGAGCCTTGATTAATTTCTTGCACTATTTCTGCATCAAGAAACCATAATTCTGGAAGTCTCATGAAGGACGGAGTGACCTGCTTTTGGCCAAGAATATCTGGGGGAAGATCAGCTCAGTATCCCCATCCTGCCTAGGAGGAAACTTAATCTTCTGTTTGAGGTATCCAGATGAAAAGTTAGGGTTGATTAAATGGGGCTATTTCTAATAGACCTAATATAGCCTATCAGCATGGGATGGAGAGAAAAAACATTTGTGGGCCTAGTTTTGTCCTAGCAAGTGCAATCAGTGGGAGATTTGCCATTTTCCTCAGTGAAAGAAGACTAAATTGGGAAGCTCATTCTTACCCAATAGCTCTAATTCCTTGAAGATTAGGTACATACCCAACCTATTTGGGATGTGTGAAAATAAAGCAAAACCCAACTAATTACTTCAATCTATTTTGATCAGCCACAGTGGAAATATTACCCTATTGCCAGCATCACATATATACAACTCCAGCAGAGTTCATTAATCTACAGCTGATGAGATAGTTACTATGTGCAGCAAAAAGTCACAGAATCACTGGAGTTAGAAGGGACCTCTAGAGATCATCTAGTCCAATGCCCCCACCAAAGCAGGTTTTCCTGCAGCGACATTACACAGGATTGCATCCATGTGGGTTTTGAATAACTCCAAAGGAGACTCCATAACCTCCCTGGGTAGCCTGTTCAAGTGCTTCATCACCTTCAAAGTAAAGAAGTTTCTCCTACTATTTAGATGGACCTCCTGTGTTCTAGCTTTTGCCTGTTGCCCTTTGTCCTGTCACTGGGCACTGCTGAAAAGAGTCTGGCTCCATCCTCCTTCCAGACAACCTTTAGATATGGACACTGATAAGGTCTCCTCTCGGTCTTCTCTTCTCCAGGCTAAATAGTCCCAGTTCTCTCAACCTTATAAGAGAGATGCTCCAAGACCCTGGTCCTCTTCATTGCCCTCCTCTGGACTCTCACCATTAGTTACCTGTCTCTCTTGAACTGGGGAGCCCAGAACTGGACATGGTATTCCAGACGTAGCCTCACCAGGGCAGAATAGAAGAGGAACACGACCTCCCTGCCAGGGCAGCATAAACAAGCCTCCTTTAAATGGCTAGAAGACTTTGCCATGACATCTAGCTTAAAAGTACTTTGAATTTTTAAATTACAAAAGTATGTCTATCCCACCAAAATTTTCACTTGTGGAAGAAAGAGGAAGGCCATTACTATTGACTATCAGCCCTCTAAGATTACTGGCTCTACAGCCACTCTGAGGCTCCAAACAGCAGCAGAGGCCTCAGCTGCCCATTAGGCTACCAAGAAACCTGTATCCACCCCAAGGCACTGGAAAGGCTGGTCATTTCTTTTCTACATAATCCCAGGCTACACTATGGAATTTGAACATAATTCTGGGGGCATATTTTTCTTCCTGAGGATTGCACCATTTGATCTGGTAGAAACCAACAGCCGAGGAAGATAAATCCAGGCACAGCTGTGTAAGATACACTAACTTCCCTCTCTCACAGCTTTGACAGTCAGTGTTCATGTTAGGCCGCCTCAGTCGTCTCCTAAGCAGCATCACACAGTGGTTCTGTGTGTCCAAACTGTTGATAAGACACAACTTTTAGGAAGCCAGTTCCACCTCAATGACTTCTTGGCAATGTCCAGCCATAGTATGGGGACAGTGGAGCTACTATACCCTGTGCTTCTTTCATTGCATGAAGACTGTAGTAGTGCTCAGCATCCTAATGATTCTCCAGGACTTTCAGCGTCATGGCCAGGCTTACAGAGAAATCTTTAGTAGAAAACAGACTGGGCAAAGGTGTTCAGAGAAGATTGCTCAAGGACAAGTTGGTTTAAGCTTCATTTTCTGAGGCCTATTCATCCCCATTTGCTTTTTACAGAGGAAAAAAAGAAAATGTTCTTGAAATGCTCACTAATCAAAGGGAGAGAGAGGTAATGATCCCCACTCCATATTTAAGAAAGGTTATTCAAGTAGCACAACAAATAGAGCTCTCCAGACAGGAACCGCACCAAGGCGCTTCACCACTGGTCAGGCTGTACTATTCAATGTATTACATGTCTGTGTTCATAAATGGTGCACTCACCTTAGGAAGAGAGTATTTGGGCAATTTTATCTGTGCAAAAGGCTCCCGTCTGTATGACACATAGTAATTTGCTCTTCCACCAGCTGTCACCTGTGGAAACACCAAAAGGAGCGAGTGATGAGCCTTCTAGACACTCTATGCTGAAACTTCTAAGAGGGTTTGACAACCTTTCTTTCAGATATCTTTTCTATGACCTACACAGCTATCCCTAAAAGCATCTGTATAACTCCAAAGAAATCCCAGACATGAGAGGGCTGGAGCATTATTTATTTAAACTGTGCTATTGAGATTTCTATTTTGTCTCCTATGCTTCAGAACCAGTATGATTTTAATATCTTAGAGAAAAAAAAGGAAAAGTAGGTATAAAGTTTAAGGTCTCAAGTAGAAGAAAGAAGATGATCTGGTTTCATCACATCGTTCCAGCACAACTACCCTGGGCAAGTCATTTAAAGTCTCTGTGCTTCTGTTTCTCTCATGTAAAGGAGGAGATAATACCTCTTTGCTGCTTCTCATCCTTGTCTGTTTGCACTGTAAGTCCCTTGGGACCAGGATTGTCTTCCAACAACTTTTTACAGTGACTAACAGCAGAGACCCACACTAGCACCACTTAATGCAAACAGTAAACGCAATGAGTGTGCTCTTGGAAAGCTGGAGCTAAGCTCTTAGATGCTCTTTGTCACTTTAAAACTGGTTTCTCTGAAATCAGTCTCTGAATGAGGATGTGGGGGGTAACTGATAAATGTCCAAATCTGTGGTTTTATGGACTGAATGAGCTGTAAAGGCTACACATAAATGCCATGTATCAATGAGATCTAGCCCTGTTCATTTGTAAAACATGGAATTTTAAACCTGTCACTAGTCACATTTGGTGTGGGTGTTCTTTCTGGCACCATTTCAGGCCTGGCTATACCAAGGCTTACATTGGTGAATTTCTGATGCTCACCTCTTTTGGCAGTCTTGTAGGTTTTAAAATAAAAGAATACATGGAGCACTTCTGTATTGTATGGAATGTCATTTATTGGCTTCTTAAGCTTCCAATAAAGCTAACAGAAAGGTCCTAGATTCTTTCCTAGATACACTTCCTTTTAACTGAAAGTGATATTTCAGAATGAGCTTACATGGAATATTGCTATAGCATCAATTATATTCTCAGCAATGATATCACCTCTAGATAGTGGCATTCTTCCCTAGAGAAGCTGTCATTCGGAGGACATAATACTACTGGTCATGAAATTTGATAACTAATAAACTCAAAATAAGGCTTTTCTGTTGACAGTTTAAGAACTAGAATGAAAGGAAAGTTTAGAAATAGGACAGGCTTCTACACTGACTTCCCCCCTCCTGCTTGTTCCCCATTTTTACTTGCAATGTTATCATAGCTGTATCTAGTGCTCCCAAAAGGAAAAAAAACCCCAAACAAACAAAAATCCCACAAAACAACAACTACCATTATACCACACACTGTATACAAAGGCAGAGAATGACCCATATCACAGCAAACATATGTCTATACGGATAGCATATAGCTAAAGTCAAGAGGAAATACAGACATGAAAATCTAAAGCGATTTGCCTTTGGTCTCAATACAAGACAGTGGCAGAGACAAGGAAAGAACAGGAGTCACTTGACTCACTTCATGTAAAGTACAGTGTGGACTGACACAGTAGCATTTCAGGGTCCTGCTCTCCTGCTGTGAGGATGGTGAAAGGGCTGGGAGTGTTATTCCTGAAGAATATCTTTCCCATCTAATACTACCACATGAAAACCAAGTTTTCACAGGAGGGAACAGACTATAGAGTTAATTCATGATCAGTCCATCTTAAAGGCAAAAATTCATGCTTGCAGTATTTGTATCTATCAGCTGTACAAGCCTTGCCCAAAGGATGCCACACTTTTAGGTCATATTACCTAAATAGCACAGGTAATATTTAAATATGCCCTCTTGGTGATATTTCTGAACACCAGTGGAAGATTCAAATTCTCAAATAATATAACTCTGCCACATGAACTCATTTTACACCATTCATGATTTCATCACTGAATCATTATTTGTAGCAGTATTCAGATAATACTGAATATGTCCAGTGATGACTTGGTAAGGACCCTGGTTTTAATATCCACCTCTTCTGATGGGCTGAGACATGATGATCAACTCATCTTTAAGATGCAGATGAGTATTTACATACTTTGTAAATGCTGTGATGACTAATTAACATTGGGAATAGTCCAACAATCTTCAAGTTAATCACATGAACACAGTGTAGCAGAAATATCAAGGGGTGACAAAATTCTCCTTCTATGCCAAGGCAGGGTCTACTCCAAGTCTGCCACACTCAAGAGATTTTTACATATTTTTTTTGGCTTTATGTCCCTGTAAACTGGTACCTTGAGGGTTTGTTTTTGTTGGTTTTTTTTGTTTGTTTGTTTGTTTTTTTCTTTGTTTTTTTCTTTTTTTAATTTTACAGCAGAAAGATAGAATTCAAATACTGTTCAAATTCACTGCACATTAAGTTAAACTCTCTTTCAGTCCTCTACCTGGACTAGGTCACCTTGACAAAGGTTTAGAAATAGAAATCTTTGTGGGCTATGGTGTTTCTGAGCCAGTTAATAAGAAGCCACTAAAAATTTTGTTGGCAGGAGCTGTGTGAAGCTTTTCCCTGCCAGGACCTCATCTTTGCATGATATAAATGCATGGTTATAACAGTTCCAAAAAATGATCAAGCCTTCAATAAAATTTTGGCAAGCACTGTGGTAGAGAATGAATTTTGGAAGGCCCAACTTAATTTATTTTGATGAACTTTTCCTTTTCCTGTGAGCAAACTCTCCAACACTGTAAATCCCAGAGATTATGATAGTGTTTTGCCCTCTAATGCCTCCTTTTAGTTCACATTTGATAAATGTCACCCAATTATTTGCTGTGAGCTCATCTGTCATGCTCAACGCAGAATTAGCTGGGTTTGTCTTTTTCCTCCTTTGCTAATGGCTGGTTCATTAATCTGTTTTTCTAGATTTCTGTTTTATGTGTTTAATTTGGCTTCTGTCCAGTGGAAATGATTCCTCTGGACAAATGTGTTTGTCATTAAATACATCTGTGTTTCCTAACCTGTGTTCTTCCTTCCTGTCTCCACTCATGATCTACTACTTTTCTTTAATACTTCCACATTTAGTTTCAAAAAAAGTCTGGTCTCACATCAGTTGACACTTAAGAACAAAACCATGAGAATTCTCTCTTCAAAAGCCCTAAAAGTTTCAGCATGCTGCTTCATCCCCCTTCCTGACCTGCCATGGGACAGAGCCCATCAAACCGAAGATATATGATAGACGCTTCTCTGAGCTAAAAAAAAAAAACAAAACAAAACACATGTCATCTAAAGAGTTTGGCAAGCAAGAAGAATTAATTATGAGGCTAATGACTAAAAGAGAATGGAGGGCTCTTTCCTACATAGTTTATCAGCCTGGGTGCTATACAATCACTTGCCGTGCACAGTTATTGGAACAGGTCATCTACTTTTTACATTGTTTATAGTGTTCAAAGCAAAAGAAAATTGGTAATAGCACAGATCAACCCACAATGACCAGACACATCAGACATTTGTGTTTCCTGTAATTTACCTCCTACTTCAAGCACAGTAAATAGTGATTCAGTCCATTAGAGAAACAAATTTTAAACTTCCTTATTGATAGTAGTTGATAGTACATAGTTGATGTTATCTTCAGTAAATCCTTCAGGTTTTTTCCTGAGGTGATTTCCTCTGCTTGTAGAGTTCTATTCTTCAAGTCAAGCAGGCAAGCTGCTCCACTCACCTTTAGCAAGGGATTTTGGTGTTCTTCAGAGACAGCTACCGTCTAGGTCTAGTACAGGCTTGCCATCATAAGGATTGGAAAGTTGCTTCTCCTCTCCAAAGTCTAACCCCAGTGCCAGTGTCACAAAACATTCAGAAGATGAAGCTATCGTATATTTCTGTGTACTGAGGTTCTCAATTGCCCCAGCACAAATCTCATCATGATAGGTGCTATTTGGTCTGAAACATCTTTCTGTGGTTTTCATTAATACCATACCTTCTGCACAGTCAAAGTAATATGCAATTACTTAATTGTGCTACAGAGATATAAGGGTTAATGTTTCTGTGTGCAAAGCATCCTCAAGCTGGTAAATTCAACAGGCTTTGAAAATATGACACTATTTATAGTGTCAGACCCATCAGTGAAAATTTGCTAGGACAGAGGAACATTTATTATAATGGGCCTGTTCACTTCCCTCTCCCCTCAGACCTACGATGACACAGCTATAGGACAATGTAATCTTGAGTAAAAATATTTTATTTGTTTTAAAAATAACTCCTGCAGAAAATGTGCATGGGTACACCAAAACAAGAGCCGTGTTAGAGCTGCAAATGCACATTACCCACACAGAAACCAATATTAAGAGAAGAGCATAGTTGTACACACTAAATCTCCTTCTGAAGGACTTTAGAGGAAACATAGGAGTCTGCCATGGTAATGCTTTACATCTTCAGCTGCAGACACTGCTGATAAATCAGACAACATGAAGGGAAGGGAGAGAGTACTAAAAGGAAATATAGCACTAAACCCCCTAGAAATAGATAAATATAAATAACTAAATAAAGGAAGATGTTAATAATTTTTTATCAACATATATTTAGGTCCAAGTTCCAACTGATATTTGGCACAGCAAAGATGAAACAGTGCTAGAAATGGATGAAAAGCACCCAGCAGTGAATAGGAAAGTAGCTACTTACTGCCTGTCTTGCTTTAAGAAGAGCTTTTAACTAGCACTTGGGAGGTAGTTTCATCTGTATGGATTAATTTCCCCCACTGGAGTGCCATCCAGAATTTTAAACAGGGGCAAGAAGATCGGGTGTAGCAGGCATTATTCACCAGTAAAACAGGTGTAATCATGTTCATCATTTAAACGTCTTCATCCTATTAGTTTCATAATAAGCTTTTAATGATTTCTTCAATAAAAGACTCAAAGACCAAACTCTACAAGTTGGTGAGTGCTGCATTGTCCCACCAAGCCATTTTATCTA
This sequence comes from Megaceryle torquata, assembly GCA_024611175.1. Lineage (NCBI taxonomy): Eukaryota > Metazoa > Chordata > Aves > Coraciiformes > Cerylidae > Megaceryle > Megaceryle torquata. Next base: position 37,995 of record JANIJG010023615.1, read on the forward strand.
CCATCGATCGCAAAGATAAAAATCAATCGTAGCTAAGCAGGGTGAAGTTAAAAATAAATTGCATGGATTGATTTCTGTTAAGACCTTTGGCTCCTACTTAAAAAATGGAGGAAAGAAATTTATATTTGAACATGGTGTGTTTAGCGTCTATGAAAATAAAGAGAAGGCTCTAGACCAGGAAATCAAAGTTTAATTTGTACCTTCCTCTCTTGTTTAAGTGCGGATAAGTTTCACATTATCCAAAAAATAAACAAACAAACAAACAAAACCAAAACAACTCACCAACCAACCAAAGAAATTCTGAGGTCAGGAATCTGTATGAATTGGCATAACCTCAGCTGTGGCTGCTGCCTGAAGTCTACTCACCTGATAACTGACTTTGATTCAGCAAATATGCTCATTTAGCCTAACCCTAAATAGCAAATCAACTTGAAACATACACTCATGCTCTACTAAACATAAGCACTTCCAAGTTATCCTAAACAACCAGAATTACAAACAGTAACAGCAAAAAAACCCCCCTACTTCTCTAAGTTTAGATATATTTGTTTTATAGAATTAGGATTTTTTTTTTTTCTCCTCTATAAAAGCTTAAAGAGAAATGTTCCCCCCACCTCCATTCTAATAATAGATATTTCTCTTTTTACTGAGCCTGGAAAAAAAAAAAGTTTGTTAATATATCCACTTTGATAAGAACAGAATTTGATTCAGATAAAAAAAATATACGTTTTCTACGAAAGCCATTTTCCATCAAACAACTTCAGCTGAAATCTTTGAACACATTCTGATAAGACTTCAGGCTTCAAAAAAAAGCAGCATCATCCACAGGTTCTATAAGAAACTATCAGTGCATATGAGTGAATACTGACATCTGTGCATGTTTTAAGAAGACTTTCTGATGCAAAAGAGGACTGAAATGATTCAACAGCTTTTGGCAGAAGTATTTGCTTATCTGAGCCAGGGGGATTATTCAGATGTGTATTGTAAGAGTCCCACTTAGCTGCACCACAAACAACATCTGGAGAAATTCTGGGTTTGTTCATTATCACTCATGCTAGTGAGCAGGCTGAGATGCTGCCCTTCTGTGGAACTCTCTAAATTAAACTTAAGTCTTCTAAGCACAAAATTACTTCAGAGAGAGAAGAGCCAGGCACAGGATCAGCATCAAAGAAGAGCATTTTGTCTTAAACTTTTCACTTTCTGCATGGAATTCCTGACATATATAAGAACTGAGGATGCTCCCATACTCCTGCATGTGCAAGCTCCAAATAACCACCACCCCCTGCTCCTAAATGACAATCCCACAGACCTCATCACATACAGGAGAATTATAAACCACAGCCAAGACTCTCTCTTCCTAGACCCTCTCACACTTATTTTTTCCTTCATCACATCATCCTCAAAAAAAAAAAAAAAAGGGCAACCACTGGAGCAGCTTAGCTGTTTGGGCATGGGACCATCAGACGTCCCAGGACAATCTGACCTGAAGGAATCTGGAGTCAAGAGAGAGCTGTGCAGTTCCCAGGTACATCACAAAAGAAATGGCATAGAAAGCTGCCAAAAAAGCTTCCCAAGAGGAGAAATGACAGGAGGGGTCAGGTGAGAGACAAGACAATTTTAGCCCACAGTTAAACATCTTGATAAGTTATGCCATGGGAGTGAAAAAGGGGAGTACCCATGTTCCCACTCTTTAGAGGCCTTGGAAAGTGATAATGTACTGCCTCACAGCATGCCTGTCTAGTTAATAGTGCAAAGAATTTCCCATTTAAAGTGGAAATGGAGCAGGGTTTGAAGCAAAAAGCCAGACCTTTTCTGTCTGAGCTCACAGGTGTTGCTACTTGTACTTATGAGGTAAGACCACCAGCCAAAGGCAGAACTGAAAGTGTCCATCTCCAAAGACTGCTGGAGAAAAAAACCCCAAATTCAAACCAGGTATCAGCTTCTAAATCTCAGAGGAGACTTCCATGCCCAGTAGATTTGTCATTGCCATGGAAAGTGCTGAAAGCCCAAGCTACATTCAGATTGACTTCAGCTGCACTCTGTGGGAATAGCAGAATCTGCACCATTCCCAGAGAAAAATAAACACAAAAACCAATCAAGGTAAGTATTGATTGCTCATCCACACATCTCCTCACTGCCTTACAGCCAGTTCAAATCAAAAGGCCAAAGTTACCCTGAGGGTCTCCAAGTGCTGACAGAGACAGAAGGAGTGATAGGGACAGTGTTAACTGGATGCTGAACTAGACTGGTATGACCTCTGGGAAGAAAGACACACACTGAAGGGTTTACACAAGGAAAACACAACAAGATTAATAGAGGGAGGAAACTTGTTTTATGAGACCTACATCTGTAGCTGGGGAAAAAAAAAGAAAGGACAATTTTCAGAGACCAAATCCTTCCTCAAGTCCCTTAGGATGTCATGACTACGCCTAAAGCTTATTTGTCCCTTTTCTAACTCTATCAATGCCAATCTCATAAAAAAATACTTCCTCTCCCTGTAAACTTTGTCTCACTTACATCCTTAGGCCACTAGCACTATAATAGTAGTATTGCCAGCAGTCTTCATGACACACTTCCTGAAGAGTTTGAGAATTACTGTTGTGTTGTCCCTCTCCTGATACCTATGGTTCTGTGTAAAAATATGCTCCTGACATGGCTCTGCACCAATGTGTTGGGAATGTCATCAGCATGCAGTAGCAACCAGTCTCATCCAACACAGGACACCAGCTACCCAGAACCACCACTGAGCCATTGCATCTGAGGTAGCTTGCACATAACCTTTGGGTAACTGGGAACAAATACTTTAGCTCCTTTTATGACAGCCGTAGGTCTGTCTACAAGAGCATTGCTTTCTGCAGAAACCACCATCCCAAAGCAAAGCTGATTTCCAGTGAACTCGCTGCCATATTTATACCCCCTCAGGAGTTCTCAGACCATCACAAATAAGCAACACTGTACTGAGAGATTTTTGGCAAGGTTCTCCTCACTCCCTGCAATAATTGCTGACATCTGCTGATGCTTTCTTGAGTTTTCAGTGGAAAGTTTTCACCTGTTGGCAAAGAAATAGATCATCCCTACTCCTTTCTTAGTTTTTAAAGAATTAAGTAGCACTAATGTTACTATTTTATTTACTGGAAAATAACTTTTCCTCCAAACAATGCTTTCTCACTCAAAACAGAATTTCTGGAAAAACAGTCCCCATTTTCATTAAAGCCTATTGCATTTTAGATTCTTCTCAGCAGCTTGAGAATTTCCATTGGAAACCCTGATACAAAACATGTTTGAAAAAATCTTTTCCCCAGAATTCCCCCATGTTTTATTTTTACCATAGAAATTCTCCAATCCACTAGATTCATACATAAAACAGACTATCCCTGACCACTGGGTCTTATAATGTAGGGTCTGCATATGAGAATATCATAGCAGTTCAGGTCAAAGGTCAGGAAGTCAAATAGACAGTTGCTGGTTATGTCTGCACCTAAGTTTAGAAAGCAATACCACCTCAGCAGTGAGTACTCGAAGACACCAGTAAGGGAAGGTGAGGTACAGCTATAGGGAATAGCACATTACAGCTGTAGAGAAAGTTTGGGCTTTGCTAATGCAAAGCTATATAATTGAACACCGACTCTGACCTTAATGGCAAAGCTGCTCATCAAATTATCTCCATGTTGGTACAGTAAATAAATTCAGATATATTCCAAGCTTTTTTCACAGATAAATGACCTGATCTGCAAGGTGTATGAATTTTAAGTATTAGGCATGAAAGAAGATTATGATACTGGCTAGTGGGTACATCAGAGCAATCCTGTGAACTGAGTAAAAGCTTACACACACAACAGAGGGCAGATATTGTCTTAATATATCAATTTATGCAGAATTATTCAATCTTGGTAATGTGCCAGGTGTCCTTAGATAACTATTGATGAATCAAATAGAAAATCAATAAATTCAGAGAGATCATCTACTGTTTTATTCATAAGAATTCTTCCTACTCTCTCTTAGTAGCTATTTCTTCCTTGCTTCTTCACCACCTTTTACATTTTTCTTCATGTGCTGTGTTATTTATCTCCTTTGCCTGGTAACCAGTCCCAGTCTTTTCAAACTCTCTCTCCATAGGCAAATTATTTTCCAAGAATAAGATCAGTTTAATTTTCTTTTTTTTTTTTTCAATGCAATTCTGCAAGATCCTTTCAGAAGTGCTGCACAACAACATTCCACATGATAAGGAAACATTGATTTATAATGGCGCTATAACATTTTCCATATTCTTCTTTCCCCTATCCATTATGCACCACAGCATCACATTTGCTTTGAATGCACAGTTACACAGGTTAATGCTTCCCAAGAATCTTACACTACAGGCCTGTTCATTAGCTTGATTAGAATGGATATTCACTAATAAATAACTGTTTGCAGATAATGTAAAATGTTGATATCAATAGCTGGGATTCATCTTGCCTAATTTTAGCTGTCAAAAAATTAGGGGTCGTCTCAAAGCTATATTTAGGTTCCTTCTAATATTAATGAGAAAGGTCTCACTGAATACACCTATCTCATTTTACAATAGGTACAATAGGAGAAGATAAATTGCCCCTGAAAATTTTTCTCTCTCCACACACTTTTGAGGAATGCAGACTACTGGTTTAGACTAAAAATCTACTGTTTTCATGGGAAAAGTTAAAAGAAAGAAGTTTCACACTCTACTCCAAGGCATTACTTCTGATTTGTTCCAGCACAGGCAGATCAAAACTCATGCACCCATCCTTTAAGCAGCTATTAAAACTCCCCAGGTTCTTAACATTTAATCTGAAATTTATTTATTCATCTCTGTCTAATATTTGAAATTCAAAAGAACTGGCTTCCATATTTCTGTCCAAGATTATCCAGACAGAATGATATGCATGAGACATTGTACACACAGTCAATCCGACACATCCCATAATAGCCAGCTAGAACACACAGCTTGTGAGACTAATACATCCAGGACATATCAGCACTCCTACATATGTACTGAGCAAACACTCTGCATAGCCCATCGACCATATGCTGGACACGGTGGATTTAACACACCTTCAGCTCAGAGAGTGTGTGCTGTGAATCTGAAGTGTCTGTGCATTACTCGAGGACTACATGGACTCAAGCCATACCCAGTTTCTGCAGCCACTTATGACAAGCTGCTGGACAGTCAGAAATCCTGTAACTGTGATGTAAAAAAGAGGGAAAGTGATAGACAAGCTGTGAAAGGGAGAGTCTCCTGGCCAAAGCAGAAGAAATGTTCAGTGTGTATATTTAACATTAAAAGTGTGAGAATGTGATTTTCACTTCAAGTACCCATTAAGCTATAATAAAACATTAATTCTAGGCACTTGAACTACTACATGTACATATATGCATGTGCTTGTACATATACAAACACATACTTTTTTTTTTTAACTTGAAGCAATTAGCAGCTATTTGCTTGAGTTGCTCACTGCCAACTTGAGGCAGAGGAGTGTGCATGCCATGCCAGATGTCCTCACTGTGAGCCCGTTTCTAAACGGAGCAGCCTTGTTTTAACATAGGTGGGAGCTGTGGAATGGGAAGTGTCTGTAAGTCCTCATGCTAGCTTTAAAGAACTGGATGTTCCACAGTCCTATCAGCCACAGCCAAACTGCCAGATTAAAAGTCTTTAAAATACTTGCAGAGTAGAGCATTTACCATTGGAAAGCCATCGCCTGTAATCAAATCATGACTTACTAACTTTCAAAAGCTGCATCCTCAGTGTTTCCTAGCAGTGGGTGTCTTCATGATGCCAAAGAAAGCCGTAGCAGGCTAGGTTTCATGGGGGAATGAGGGGAGCTGTGGCTCCAACAGCAGTCAGTCATCTCTAGAGCAGCAGATTCCCCTACTCACAGAAGGAGAAGTCTGCTAATGTTACTCAACTGCATGCAGTTTTCATATTGCATTCTTCCCAAGTCATATGGATTCAGTCCATCTAATCCCAGCATAGTATTATCAGCCTTCCCATTTAAACTCCCTTTTCTAAGAAAGTTCCACATTAAGCAGAACAGAATTTTCTTGTAATGTGGTTACATTTAAGAAGAATGTTGACTCATGGAAGTAAAATAGATGTTTAGTGTAACCTAGTCTTACTCAAAAAGGTAAGCATTTGTCTCATTTGTACAACCTGGATCCAAGTTCCACCTCATCTCATTGCATTCCCACATCTTCAGCATTGGTGACAAGCAGTTAACATCATGTTTGTAACCCCAATGTCTCCTGACCTGGAATCACTGCAGCCTGGCTCCCAGCTTTCACCCAGATGGTACATCTTCAGGAAGTGTTCTTCCATACCATACTATTCACACTCACACTTCCATAGGTATGAAATGGGAGAGGATGGCCTTGCCCCATCCAGACCATGGAAAAAAAAAAGCTCAGAAAAATCTCAGACTCAGACAGTTTTTCATTCAATTTCTGTCACTTTCCCCTCATCTCCAAAATAATCAACTATCTGACATTTACAGCTATCTTCCACTCTGAAGTTATACTATAATATCTTTCTCCAGTCCCTCTGCTATCTTACGTCCTCCTGCAAATCTTTCACACCATTAGCATTGCTTGACTGTCAAATCAGCATAAACTTTTCAATTTGTTAAAACAATCACTCACACCCTTCCTTTGCTCTTCTCCGTTCTCTCCAATTAATCACTTGTATTTTCCAAGTAGCCACAACAATAGCAAGTTAGAGCTTCTGTGAAACCCATGTACACTTATAATTGTTGATGAACTCCCAAAATATATCAGATTCACCATGAGACAAGTGATGAGCAGAGAGCTCATCTGTTTTGTCCCAGACTGTATAGTCAATCTATAGAAGGCAGTTAGAGACTCACAGCTCTTATGACTTGTGGTCCCATGAACTTGCCCTAAGAATGTGCCTCCTCTCTTGCACAGAACAAATACCTCATGCAGGCAGAATTCATGTCACCTTTGTATCAAGCCGACATACCTGGATGAAGATATATTCATCCTGAACAACAAGGGAGCTGATGTCAATGGAGCGTGAAAACGGCCTACTCCTTTTGGCATCCGAGCACTCTTGGATCCGACAGGTCAAATAGTGGGTGTCTGTAATGGGAGAATATATACACATGAGAACTGCCCAGATAGAAGCATGTTGACTGCAAATGTCATCAGCTGCTCGAAAGAACATCTCAGAAGGGAAGTCTTTACCTCATCTCCATCCAGATAGATGTTATTGCATGATCTGCCTCAAGCCTTTAAAACTAACTGCTCTCTGGGGTAAGCTCATCACACTTCCACACCCACCATTCCCTTCCCCACTGTGCAAATATCCCTCAGGAGGCTGGAGCTCAAACCATAAATGGAGGGTACAAATTGTAAATGCAGCAGAAAATTGATGATGAGACCATATGGAGAAAAAGAAGATTTCAAAAGCCACCCAGGTAGAATTTATTGATTCCACTACACTGCTGGGAATTATATCCCTATTTTCCCCGAGATACCGTAGCTTTGATGATTGGTTTTAATTGTGGTAGTAAAGCACAAGGGGTGGGAGGGGAGTCAAAGCAGCATTGTTAAGATCAACTCACTTTGCTGTGAAAATGACAAGTATTTCCCAAAATTATTTATGGACACCATAGGCTAGGTAGGGAAATGTCATAGACATGAAGTAGCATATTAGCTAAAGAGTACCAACAGTATTTATATGCACTGCAAGAGGCATCCAATTCTTCTGTCTAGAGAAAAGAGAAGACAACCATTACACTAATGGGATGTCATGTCAGTCACTGGCATTGCTGGAGAGAAGGAACAGTACTGGGAGAAGAACATAAAGAAGACGTAAGGCAAAGGGAGACATACAGAAAGTTACTTGGAGTGGCAAGAAGAGACTTGCTCAATTGCAGCACGTTGGCAGGGGTTATAGAGGATTAAGCATTATTTCACTCAGGCTAGGAAAGGATCTCATGGAACAGAACAATCAAGGCACTGTGTCTCTCGATGTATGTAATCTAAATATGCCATCTCTGCCTTTCAACTGCTCTTCTGAAACTGCAAATTAGGGAGAAAACAAAAATACAATTAAGATGACAGCTGCAGTGATAAAAGGGTCATATCTTTTACACTGCAGCAGTTCTACAGGCTTCTTAGATTCATGCACATGTGCTTGTTCATTTTTCTACAAGAGATGAGGACAGATGATCAATGAAGAAAAGAGTGAGTTTAAAGGCTGGGGAGAGCCTGGTGTAGTCATTTTAGTTCACAACTGCATTTATTAACAAGGATCATGTCATTAGCTCAAATGGATAAGAAGGAATTTTAAAGGACAGTGACTAGCCTAGCAAATCTGCTTACAGGATTCTCCATCCCATAAAACCTACTACTGTTCTTCGTATGTGTCTTTCCCATGATGGCAAAATGAAGTTCAGTGGAAGGCACTGTGGGGAACAACTGAAATCCTCTGATACTCAGCCAACTGCCTTCCCAGATTCAAAGACAAGATTCACAAACCAGCAGTTTCCCCTTCCATAGCCTTGTCCCACAAGCAGACTCTTAAGAATGCAAAAAGAATGCAAGTCAGAGGCATTGATAGCAAGAATAATATTTAAAAAAAATATATTGTCTAAAAAACATCACAAACTACAACTGAGATTTAATTTAATAAAAGGTCATGCCCAATCACATGGCTGAAGGTCCATGTTTAAAGGCTACAGACTTGGTTCTGGGTTGAGGCACTGGCAATTCCAGGTTAAGAAGGGCTACATGGCTGAGCAGTTGCACAGGTCTGGTGTAGTAATGAAAAGATGGTCCCAGTGATAATGCTAAAGCAGCAGAAAGTGTTGCTTGTGCCAGCTCAGAATATCTGGAGGTAATTAAAAGTGTATGTGAAAAATGTCTGACCTAGAGACAGTGCCAAGTAACAAGGAGTACTGGAGTTGAGCTTACTCCCAGCAGAAAATAGCAGCAGCAGCACAAGAGGCTGGACTCTCAGCTTAAGGTTCTTCATCAACTACCACACACACACACTTGGTCCAGAGCTGCTGTTTATCTCCTCAATGAGGAATCGAAGACATCTTTGCAATGGATAAAAGTAACTTCTCAGAAAACAAGAGGGTTTTATATACTGTCATGCTACCTAAAGAGATCATCAGCCTTGACTTGTTCTTTGAGGTAGCACTAAAATTGGGCAGAACAAGGAGGAGAGGTCAGGAGCTGTATTTTTAGAAGCGCATTCCCTCCGGTATGTTCTCCCACACAGTTGCCTGGATATTCTTATCATTCCAAAAAGGGTATAATTTGCTGCTGCTGAGTGACAGAATGGGAAAAGAAATAAAAACTGTCACAAATAAATGCAAATAAATCACAAGTGATGACATGACAACTAGCTTCCTGCCTATTGGGAAATATGTCATTTTGAGTGTGTTACACCAGCAATCAAACATACTCAAAGAATGGCACCTGATTAATATTCACTGGAAGTGGGAGGTGGAGAAGGAGGGTAGCTCACTAGCTGTTTTCAATTTAATCTCTTGTTTATTTAATTTCATATATTTTACAACACAAGGCCTATTACAAAAAAAAACCCCAAAAAAAAACCCAAAAAACCCAACCAAAACCAAGCCATAGACACACACACAAAAAATCTTCAAACCTGTCTTTCTTTGGACAACAACATAAGTTCAAGTGGTGGGGTTTTTTCGGTTGTGTTTTTTTGGTGGTTGTTGTTGTGGTTGTTTGTTTTTTGCTTTTTTGTGGTGTTTTTTTGGTTTTTTTGCTTTTTTTCTTCCCCTGCTGCCCCCACAGGGGGAAAAAAAATAAAAATAAAAATCCCTATAAACTACCTTAAAAGAATTGACAGGAGTCAGTTCACATTTGTGTGTGACAGGAAGAAAAAAAAACCTGCAAATCCCTGCCCAAGCTTTGTGAAGGGTGTGATCTCTTTAAGAGCTATGGTCCCATTCACAGAGCACATCTTCCCCTATATAGAAAGTACAGGGCTCCTCAACAAAAATGTCAATTGAGAGTGAAGGGGGCATCCTAAATTCCAAGCTGTTATCTCTCCTCTCAAACGAGTTATTTTTTCAGCCCTGTTTTGCATAGCCACAAGGGAAAAGGACAGCTGCCCCAAGGGGCAGGTGGCACATGCCCGAGCTATGCCTTTAAAGCCTTTTAAAGCTTACCTTTTACTGGGAGACTATGTTTTAAAGGGAGGTTAGCTTCTATCTTGGGATTATTTCCAATTTATATATTGCCCAATAGAACAGTAGAATTAGAAGGTTTGGGTGCGGGGCATTGCTTTGGGGTTTTTTGTTTTGGTTGGTTGGTTTGGGGTTTTTGTTTGTTTTGGTTTTGTGTTTGTTAGTTTGTTTGTTTTGGGGTGTGTGTGTTGGGTTTTGTTTTGTTTTAATTATGTTCCACTGCAAAAGGAGTTAGGAAGAGCTCCCTATTCCCTAGATAGCCTCAAAAACTACTCACAACACAACATCCAGCTACTTTCTCAGCACATCTATGAACGAGGCAATATGGACATCAAGCAGTCGGGAGGGTTTGTTGCAGCTCAAATCCCAGCAGCCGTGCCACAAACACTTTTCACCAATTTATCTCATTTAGGATTAGGGAATGACTTTTTCAGATATGCAGCCATTAACCAGTTGAAGAGCTCAAAACAGCTCCCCATTGCTAAATAGCACAGTCTCCCACCTTATGTCTGTTTTATCTTTTTAGAAAACGTAAAACTTAAACAATTTCTTGAAATTTGCAGTGATAAACTGGTGAAATAAACCAAGCTACTAAGTCTCTTCTTTGCCTGATAGCCACGATGGCTTTGGCAGGAAGCAGGAGCACAAGAGGTTCTCTCTGGTGAGTAGCACCCAAAGATGTGGGTCTTTGAAGGGAGACAATGAAACAGTTAAAGCTGTCACTGTGCTCAAGGCTGCAAAGGGCAGACCTATGTGCAGGTTACTGTAACTTAAGAGACAGGGGACAGCAAAGTAGGCAGCATTAGCAAGGCAGCTAAAAGCAGGCATGGCCGGCCAGCATGGCTAACTGGGAGGAAGGCAGGATGGAAGCCAGCTGCACTGGCAGATTGGCTCAGCTTAACTCAGGTCCTGGTATCAGGCAAGACTTAAAATCATAAACTGCTAGTGAAGGTTACTGCTGGAGGGAGGAAAAAAAAGCTGGCCTCGACAAATCTTCCCCCAAAGGAAAAGATGATCTAGAAATGCAGACTGGACTGTAAATTATTCCTCAGAAATTAGTTACCCTGTTTTATCTTTTTGGTTAGGGTTTTCCCTCCCCCTTTAATTAAAACAGTGTTTAATGCATTGTATCTGTGACTGGGGAGCTTATCTCACTGGCCATCAGAAAGTTTAATATATCTTTCCCAGGAGTGCTGGTGGGTGCTTGTGTCAGTGTATTTGTAATAGTCCCCTCACATCTAACTCTGTCCTTGCTGCTGCCTATTACACCCAGGAAGAAGGTAAAATGCCCAAGGCTCCTACATGTTTTTATAATTTAAAAATGCAAACCTAGATTATTATTCTGTTACAATAGCTCTGCAAAATTGTTGAAAAAATGTGCAAAACCTCACTGATATGAAAGACAGGAACATCTTGAGATCAGCGAGGCACTGGAATTATCAGCATGTTGCAAACATTTAAGGAGAACAGACACTGAGGCAGGTATTTTTTCAGACATCCTACCATCCCTCATGATCAGAAAGACAAAACCATGGGGCAAGATGTCTTAAAGGATAGACACCAGAGTGATGAACTGGATTTCCCACCTCCTAGCACCATGAGCTTATTGATAGCCCTGACTCATTTATGGATGAATGAGCCTCTAGCATGCCCCACCATCTCTAGCAACAGGGCATATTTTAGGCTCCAGTGTATAAATCAGGATTAGATAGGTTCTTGAGTCTCATTATTGCTAAAAGAAATTAGAAAGAAAAATATTAGTCTAATCCTAAATACCACTCTCTCCCTTCTCTCTCCCTCTATATTTTGAAGCACGGATGAAAGCAGAAGAGGAAAGAAAATGCCCCCCTCTAGAAGAATCATGTACTTTTCAAGTGGCCAGGGCCATTGAAGGCATGGATTATTGTTCCTGAATTGAACTGAGCAATGGGAATACTCAAATCTGTATCTGTTAGTGCATCAAATAAGCGACTGAGTCACAGACTCAGGCATTCAAAAGGCCTCATCTTCCTTCTCCCCACAACTTTCATCAGAAACTTTCTGATCAGGAGGAAGTAACTGCAGGGACCCATTTTCCAGCAGGTCTAAGTGCTTCAGCCATTTCAGTGAGCATGAAGGCCCATTTTGGCTACAGAACCAACTATGAGAAAAGTTCAGCCTCCCATTCCTAAGTACACAGAGCTGTACCATTTCACACCAGTTGAGCCTACAGCTTTGAGGCAGTCAATGTTTTGTAATACAAACTATTATCAGTTTAAGCCTTAAAAACTCTTAATTGGAACAACATGGTTCTTTTGTGCTGTGCTTGACTGGGACAGGAGTCTTTTTGGCACTGTCCCCCAGTGGGCCAGAACAGCCTGCTGGGTCTCATCTGTGTGCTCTCTGCTGGGATGATGGCTTGCATTGGGCCTGTTTTGCTGACACTACTGGCTAAGTCTGACTTTCAGTGAAACCCTCAATATCATCATCTGCCAATTTAAAAATGCTGAATTTATGTATTAAAGCAAGAACAAATAGCAAACCCCCAAGCAAACAAGATCTGAAGGAAAAGAGTTGTCTGCAAAATGGGGATAAATCTTTCAAATGAAGCATCTATATCCTTGACACATCCAATATTCAAATAGCTGGGTGAGCAAGTTTAGACTTAGTTTGAAAACAGACTCCATCAGCAGTTTGTTTGCTCGCTTTTTTTTACTTGCTTTTGGCCATTTCTCCCAGCATCCCTGCAACAGCATAGACAGTAACGAAGGCACTGAAGAAGCCTCCCTACCTTGTCCACCCACCTGCCACCCTGTTTTGCTTTTTCCACCTATTCAACAAACAGCTGTCACTCCTGAGCTCTTATTGCCTGGTTATTTATTCAGCTGCCATCACTAAATAGCAGTGGGAGGCCAGTGAGTGATTTTAGAAGATCCACAGCCTCAGTGAAGTCACCCTGATAGACAGGAGCTTGTTCACACAGCATCTGGCCTACGCAGCACTTGACTAAAACAGAGAAAAGTTTGCAACCAACAAAAATGAGGCCTTTTCCTCCCAGAAATCCTCTACAGCCCAGTCCTATGCTGCCTTTCTACACCATCCTTGTACTGTAAAAGGGACACATGTCCCATTGTTGTATGGCATTGAGCTGCAGTAAAGCTGGCTCCACTTCAGGCGCATGAGCATGCTGTAGTTCCTGTGAGAAATACCTAAAACTCTTTGGACAGAGCAGTGGAAAAAGTCAACTTCTTTTAGTATTTACTGTCTTCTTCACTAGAGGTTAATTACATAGGAATCCATGCTACTGCAAATGTGCCTAGATTCATTACAATGAGGGGTTAAGAATGTTGGGGTTTTTTTCCCCCTTATTTCTTACCTCAGATCCAGGAACCTTTTCAAGGTCTTTTAGTATGGAGCACCTATTCATTCATCCATCATAATCAGAACTGAAAAATCCTTTCTATACGAGACATGGAATACCTGGGGCATAGGGACACCCTAGCCAGAGGAAGCAATTTCTCAAATTCCTCAGTACAACTCAGCTGTTCTGAACACCTCTGGAAATGAAGACATACCGCACAGTGCTTGTTACCCAGCTCTTTATAACTCATGTAAAATACATGATAATGAAATATCTAAATCAAGAACAGACTAGGTGGCCCCTTAGACCAACAGATTGTACTTCTGCCCGGTCTCTCCACAGACACAAGCCCTGCAGACTCTGAATTTCCCCCCAGAGGCTAAGGATAAGAGTATGTCACACACCAAACACCATGACCCACATCTTTCTGTCAATTAAAATGTAAATGTGGAGGTAAAATGAGTAAATTTCTCTTCCCACTCCATTAATGACTTAAAAGTCCACTCTTTCTGCATTGGCTGTAGGTACTCACGTCCATCAGCTGTCTGGGCTTCCATGTGCACAAAGTCAGGTTCTTTATCCAAACCAGTCACTGACCTGAGGGTGGGGAGAGAGAGAGAGAAAGGTAGCAGCCAGTTAGATAAAAGGCTGTGATGAGACAGAGGGAGGGTGATGGAAAGCAAAATCAGTTCAAGTCTATCATGTGACACCTAGCATGTAGGTCCCTATCTCTTATCAACTTGACTGTGTTCCTACACAGCCCACTCTCAGGGGCTATATGCTAACCTTTAAGAGAGACACCTTCCTGGGTACTGATGAGTGAACCTGCCTATCCCTGCTCTACAAGATCAAGACTACAATGATCATTCTTGCAGTGGCAAAGAGAGTTGGTTACAAGATCCAGTAAAACCAGAGCTCTTTTCCAATGCTAAAGTAGAGATGAGGGCACAGCAGTCTCATGCTTATGGACAGAAATGAAAAAGGAGGTTTACTTGGCTGAATAGTGACATGAGAGGCTGAGTTTTCTGGTCTGCTTCTGATTTGCTGGGCAATGTTTTTATTGTTTACCTCAGTTTTCCCATCTTCAAAGGAAAAAGAATCACGTACATATGCATGGTGAAGTTCGGATGAAAAAAATGCCAGAAAGTAATATTTACCCCATGATCCCATGCCATGGTCCTTAAAAACCATGAAACAAGACATGATTAATTTCTTTCACCTCACTAGGTGAAACCCAAATACCTTAAGTCAAATCTTCCTGTGCATTGTTATTTTACTCCCTAAAAATGTTTTTGCAAGGCACATTACAAAGACAGTTTTCCTTCTGTCAGAGGGAAATTCAAGCCCAGAACAGAAATGCTATTATTAGAGTCTTAGCTGGTAAGAGTCACTGGGAGATGAATATTTAGTTCTACCAATGGCTGGCGGGGGGGGCGCTGAAAATAATCCATACATGTCCACGTGATTTATGGAGCTGCTTCTCCCGAGTTAACCAGAGGGTTAGATTAAAAAGGGACACTGACAAAAATCAGTTTCTAATTTGGTGGAAGCTGAATTTGATACAGTAGATTGTAAATAATAGATTCCCTCCAAGCCAGCCAATGTTCACAATTCCCTTATGTTCTGAAACACTTTTATCACAATCTTTTGCTGCTTTCATCCTTGGGGCATCAACAGCTAAAACATTAAACAAACAAACAAACAAAAGAACAAAAAAAAGAACAAACAAAATACAGACATTCTGATACATTTTTTGTGGATCTCACAAAAACATAGCAATTGAAACAATGACAAACATTCAAATGGGCCAGAACTCAGCTAAGATCAGCCAGTGCTGCAAATGCCAAAACAACTACATTATGACCCACTGTGTAGGTAACTGAAACTAGCACTGTGTGTTCACTAGAGCACCGCATCAGTAGCAAGTCCATTCACAACACACTGTGAATTGTGGCCAAAAAAACTCAACACAACAAAACAATGCCAGGCAGAGCTTTCATTGTTCTGCTCCTAGTGAGAAATAGTCTGCTCCTTAATCGCTACCATCAGTTTCAGGGTGATGCCACATGGAAGAAGCATCATCTATTATCAGCAAGGATGCCAGAATGGGCCTGTATCCCTGTGACCATGTAGTTACTGGGGTCAAATCTTCTGAATATCTGGATGCAGTTAAAAGCAACAGCAGGACAAACAGAAATTCCTTAAAATGTCAATGGAAAACATTATCATGTACAGGAAACATTATTTCCCAATATCATCTTTCTAGTCCTATAGCAGAAGTTTTCTGCCTGTTTCCCATAAGTAGCTCTAAATGCTGTAATTTCACCTGTTCAGGAATCCTGACCCTTGCCTATGACATGCCAACAGGGACAGAGATATGTGCTTATCAACATATCACAACTTTATTAAAAGGAGTGGTAATTTCAGCACTTCCAAGTACAGGTCAGGAACACATTATGGACCTGCCCTTCCCAACAGGCTTCCTACCTAAATTCACCCTTCACCCCGGAGCCTCTACTCTCCTTCTGAATGCCAGAAACCAGCCTTCTATCCAGAGACATTTGCTGTGTCCTGATACCACAATGCCAGGCTGCCTCACCCGCTCCCCATGACATCTCCTAGCTCCCTCCCCTCCAGATGGAGGGGGCACTATGCCTCCCCCTGCAGCAACGGGGCAAATCTTCTCCTGGGATAATCTTCTCCTGGGCCAGCTAATAAGGAATATCAGTCTTCCAAAGCACTACTCATTTTTAAAGGGACTGTAATTAGAAGAACCTAAGAATTTCCAAACAAACTCCAAAATACTCATTACCATTGTGAATTTGCATATACAAGCTATGTGAATCTACTCATAATGCCTACTGAGTACCAGGAGACAACAGGAAACTCCTGAAACATGTCATTCCAGCTTGAAGATCCTTCCCAGTGCCACCTACTTATTTCCTTAATTAATTTTGACAAACCTGATGGTTTTTTTTACAACAGCAGCAACGATGGAAAAAAAAAGGACCAGGATACAACAAGCCCCTAGTACTCCTCTGCTTGCTGAATACTTCCTTACTGAACATTCAAAGTGGAAAAGTTAGCAAAGCAGTGTCCTGCAATCCCAAAACAAGACAAGCTCCTGTTATCTGTAGGCAGAAAACAAGCCTGTGAAGTAATGCATCGGTCATCCCTCCTTCTCCCAAACCAAGTCACTCTCTGGTATCAAAGACTCTGATTGCAAAACAAATCCCCAATCAATGTTGTTTCTTCATGCCTCACCTCACAGCTGTTCCCCCTGGCAAAGAATACAGCGTTGCTTTGCAGTGCTCTGACTCCCAAATACAGGTATTTTCTGTAAATGATCCCTCATCATTTGTCTGGAGAAGCTTTACATGAAGAATACAAAGAAGGGAGGTAGTGGAAAGACCAAGATGCGAATACAGGTCCTGGAGCATAGCTGCAAAAATGCATACAGACTGTAAAGCTTTATTATCCCATGTAGTAACTTCTCTTGCCTTGAGAACTCACTACAATAACTTCTCAAGTCCGGCAATACAAAAGCAGCAACAAAATAAGGATACCTTCACAGTATTATATTTTCTG
This sequence comes from Megaceryle torquata, assembly GCA_024611175.1. Classification (NCBI taxonomy): domain Eukaryota; kingdom Metazoa; phylum Chordata; class Aves; order Coraciiformes; family Cerylidae; genus Megaceryle; species Megaceryle torquata. The sequence continues at coordinate 55,125 of JANIJG010023615.1, forward strand.
ATACATTATTTCCCTGAAGAACATTTGGAGGATGCCCTGCTCAGAACTATTTGAGCAACTAAAATATGATGAGGACAAATGTCAGCATTCCCTGACTTACAATCTCCCTACAACCAAGTGGAGCCCCTAGAGCGGGGTGGCTGGGAAGGAGTTTCATGGCGCTCTGGCTGACAAACAGCTCTACATCAGAGGCTTATAAAGACAGGACTGTTTAACAGCACTCACAAGCCTAAGCTCAGCTTGGAAACAGTTTTCCTGCCACATGGTCACACCTCAGTCTCCATTCACAGCTCAGCTCTGTGATTTTAGATATGCACAAACTCCAGGCAGCAAAAACTAACTCAAGGTCCACAAACCACATCTATGTGTGCTGCTACCTTGGAAGGCCATTGGGAGGACTCTCCAGGGAGAGTGGGTTGTAGAGCAGATGGCTGTGGGGAGGAAAAGAGTACTCTCACCGTGAGAAACCATGCTAAACCAGCATCCTCCACCATCTCTATTCATTCATCATTTCTCAGATGAGAAAATGCTGAGAGGATGCAAGCAGAAGTGACAAGAAAGGTGGTGTGTTTGTTTTTTTTTTTTTTTTCTCCTGATGACACATTCCCTGAGTGCTGCAAAGGCAGTTTTCAAACTGTGGAGCCTACAGCCAGTATTGCAGCTGGTGCAGGATCACTGGACAATTAAGAATTCAACCTACCTCTGAATCCCATTAGGAAGGAAGCATTGGTTACTTCTCTACCTTCTGCTGCTGCTTTTCTTTTTTTTTCTCATGGTAGCTCTTGGTTTTCACAAGATCTTTCTTCTTTTCAGAAGAGAATTGTGCATTCTTGAAAGCTGAAGGATGGATCCTGGCAAGATCCTTATCTCTATCTTGAGGGAAGAGTGTTGTGCATGGATACACATTTACTAGTCTTCTCTGCTAATACTACTTATTTGACCAGGAGGGAGAGCAAGCAAGAAGGGCAAGGACAACAGTTTTCTGAATTTTAAGTAGCTATTCCTGAAGTGTTTCCATGGGACACTATATAGTTCAAAATGAAAAATGCTAGCATGTGCAAAGAAAGCAAAAAAGAAATGCAAAGATTTTCTGGCTTACCTGCCTACTGCACGCCTCTGCTTCTACTAGCTCTACCGTCTTTCCACAGAATAAAATATTTTTGCATCTTTTTCTACCCATCTTTCAGACAACAGGCATTTAACAAAAGGCAGCATTGAGATTTAGCCTCTCTAGCAGCTTAGATCAAACGCACTGAGCAATTCAGAATGTCTGCTGCTGATCCTTGCTTCCTAAACCATCAATACAGAATAAGAGATGCTCTGTTCCTCCATCTCCTGGGCCCATTAGCTTTGGACATGGTAGTGGGTATCAGTGGATGTGAGCAACATTTGTGTTAAGGACTTGCTATAAGGTAAAAAAAATCATCTCACAGAGATAAGCCTTTCAAACTTGGTCTGGAATCTGTTGGATTGAGCTTTTTCCCCAGAGGTGTACTTGGCTTCTGACCAGTCAAGATGGTGTTTACCAGCTCTGACCTTTAAAGTAAAATCAAGATTTTTACAATGGATTGAAACTTTTCCAAGATGCTGACTTGGAAACTCATTTTTGCAGGTGGGGTTGTGAGACGGAGGCAATTTTCACTGCTCATGTAAAGAAAGGGAGGGAACGGATGGAGGCTACTTAGCAGGATGTTGTACAGTAGATAAGGGCTAGACAGAGGAAGGAATAAGGCACATTTATTGCATAATAATAGTAAAGGGAGAAAAACACATCCTCTTGCTGCAGGCAGCTGCAGTCAAATTAGTGGATATTGCCCATCAGTCTGCTGCAGTTTTAAATGTATCCTGCCCCAGAAGTAAACAATTTTGTGTGGTGCCAGGCAAGCAGTGTATGGGACTAACTCATCCAAGCAACAAAAGGGCCATGTTTATATGGGCAGATGAGAGCAGAAACTGATCCATACAATTCCTGTTCAAGTGATCTGGATCTTTTTAGATTAATACCATTACTAAATGATACTTTACATCATGGGCCAATATGGTACCACATTTGTCTAGGTATCAGTAATTGCGGTTACCTTCAGATGGTCAAGGGGATGCTGTGTATTCTTCTGTTATTTACTGCAGTCAACTTTAAAACTAGCTCCATCAAGCATTAACCCTCTGCACATAACAGTCAATGTGTGCACAGGCTGCACACGCCCTAGGCCAACAATACAACATAAACTACCCTAATTAAGAACAGACAAAAATGTCAAACTGTTAGGGGAAAGAGTGCATTTATTGAAGATGTAAACACAGTATCATTCTCAGTGACTGGACAGAGGGAGTAGGATGTGATGAGGTCTCTGAAGAGTTATGGACAAAACCTCCTTGACAGCATATTTCAAGTGCAGCTTGGAAAAAAGCTGGTCAGGATACTGTAAGAAAGTGTCTTAGCCAGGTCCTTGGAGCTTTCTACACCTTTTCCAGTACTAATTTCTGTGATTGATACAATTCTGGACATTAGAAGTAGTAATTGTTGTGAAATTTAGCTTGCAAGATAACCTAAAAAAAAATTGCCAAATATTTATTCTCAGCTAATTTCTTTTCAGCAAAGCCAATCCTTTTTAAAAAGGTCCCAATGAATTTTAAGGAAGTGTTCTGCCTGGTATCTCAAATGAAACAAAATTTAAGATGTTCACAGCATCTGCATGTGTTTCTATATGTACATATATGCATGTACCTACCTGCATTTCATGCCTACTACCTGCTGAATGTCTAAATATGTACATTACCTGTAAAGTCAGTGGATTACAGGTCCCAAAACTATAAAGTTGCTACACATAGTGGTCTCATGGTTAGAGCAGTCCAGAGGAAAGACGTTCAAATCAATCCTCTCCTTGAGAGAAAAGTTGACATTTAGCCTCAACCATGTCACCAGTCACTGAAGAATCCACACAAGACAGCAGGCTCTGCTGCACACAGAAACATTTTCTCTCTTCACAGTACATGAAAGAGGGTCACTTTATATCACAGAAACTCACAGCAATTGGAAAGAAAAACCACTGAACCTGAGAATATCTTTAAAGTGTATTTATGAACAGAACAAAGACAATGCTCATTCAAAAACTAAGAAACTACAACTACTACCATGTCTAGTTTGCATTCAATTAATAGGTCTCAGTCCTTTGAAGTCCTCTGGCTTTTATTCCCCAATCTATACTACAAAATTCAAGAAACTTAACCAAATTTATGTGAAATAAGTTTAAAAGTATTTGGGTAGAAGGGTGAAGACCCTTACATGCAGCCCTGTCAAAGTTCAAAAGAGCCAGCAGAACAGACAAGGCATGTGCTGGAGGTGGCTTCTCAATTTCCCAGTGGTGCCTCAAATAACTTCTCTTAGGGACTGAGACTCATGGAGGGAGCGATATGTCAGCTAGGTCATGCCAGCACTCATAGTGAGTGTGCTCCCAGATGCTGCTTACTTACCAACTAAATAAGTTACACCCATAAAGTCTGTTCCTCCTGACTCCTCAGGGTACAGCTGATTCAGGCTATATAAAAGCAGCCCTGGGGGTTTATCCTGGATGAATAACAAGCCTTCTATTTTTTGCCAAGTTTCAGCAGCACTAGCATTGGGATATGGTGGAAGTAATGAAGTATCACCTCATACAGTTAAAGTGTTATTGGCTTAAATATGTCTTAGAACTTTGGTGCACAATATATCTTCAGCTTTCTGTCCTGCATGCAGCCAATGCAGACAGTGATGCTTTAAGGAAGACATTTCAAGAGAGGAGAGAGGGGATTTACTTGAGATTAGAGATCTGAAAACTTTATGGTGGGAAATTTAGAAACATAATCCAACAGAAGGATTTGATTCTGTTTTGTCTCCTGAAGGAAGGGATATTTTAGCAAGACACTGTTTTATTTAAATTTTTAATATTTTAAAAATTCAAGCCCTTTGAGGAAAAAAGTTGAAGAGTATTTTTTTGGAAACACTAAAATAATTACAGACTTTAGCTTTGTCTTTGTTCTCATCTTTTTCTTCCCCCACCACCCCACTTTATTTTTTTTTTGGAAACCTGAAATGCAGAAATTATTGTGTACATAAGTCATTGGGTGACCAAAATCTCAGCCAAATTATTGGGGGGAATGGAGATGTGGAATCCAATCCAGAGGAATAGTTTATTCTACATGAACTGTTTGTTTCCCAA
>JANIJG010023617.1:0-13805 GCA_024611175.1 Megaceryle torquata
GCGACCCGCCGGCCCCCCCCCCCCCGCACCACCCTCTGCCCCCCTACCCCTGCCCCAGCTCCCCGCCAGCCCCATGGCCCAAGCCTTGCCCCAGCTGCCCGATCTTACCCCTCCCCCTCCCCGAGCCCTGCCCTTGCCTGCCTGCCTGCCCCCAGCCCGGCTGAAGCCCCTGCACTGCCCCTCCCTGAGCCCGCCAGACCCCTGCTCTCCCTGCCCAGCCCAGCCCTGGCTCCAATCCCCCTCCTGCCCCTTCGGGGGGGATCCCGCTGCCCCAGGCCGCTACGGGGAGCCCCATGTCCCCCTCCACACCCTGCCCTGTGCCCCCCTTGACCGCACCACAACCCCGGGCCAACTGCCTCTGCTCACAGAGCTGCCAAAACCTGCCAAGCGCCCATCGGGCGCACAGGGAGACCCTGGCTCTACACCAGGGGCGTCAGCCGGACCCAGCAACCAGGAGGAAGGCTGCCTCCCACCCTGCCTCCGTGCAAGCCAGGGAGAACTCGGGTTAGAGCAACACATCACCGCAACGAGGATCGCGATTCCGGTCCAGGTTACTCAGCCCAGGGCAGGGGGGAGATGCCCACCAGATGCAAGACGGACCTCACCCACGTCCTGAGGCTGAGCAGGCAAGCAGGGCTCTTCCCTATGCGGGCAATCACCAGGAAGGGCCGGAGCTCGAGCTCACTATGCTCCAGAGCCCGACACACAACCCCAGCCAACAGCCAGACTTCCTAATGCCAAGACTACACAGCGGTGCACAGCACTCGCTGTCGGTAGCTCTACGTGCGGTGCATTCCCCCGCTGGGCTGCCAGAGCCCAGCAGACCTAGGAGGGACGCTTCATCTTCCCTGGGACTAACACTCAGAGCTCTACACACCCCCTCCCTGGATGTCCCACCTCCAGCCCGTGGTCTCGGGAATGCACCGCGCTGATCTCGATGGTATGCAGCTCCTCCAGGGTCAGCTGCCTGGCGTAGAAGTGTGCCACCACACGATGTGGCCCCTCTGTCAGGTGCGAGCACAGATAGTCAGCTTCCGTCAGGCGCACACAGCCCAAACCTAAGCCCAGCACCCGATTCAGACCGTCCTCCAGGGACCAGTAACGGCGATCCACGAACCCCCCGGGAAAGCCCAGTAGTCCGTCAAATCGCATCTGCATCTGCAATAGAGGCGCATGGTGTTAATGGGGCACCGAGGAGCCTCCAGGGGAGCGAGGGGAGGTGCGGGCGCCCCAGCCCAGCGCCGCGGAGGCTTCCGCGGAGGCGCACGGGGAAGGCCCCCGGCCGCGCCGGCACGGCCCTACCAGCTCCAGCGCATCCAAGACCGCTCATCGACACCGTCTGTGAGAGCTCGCCGCGGCCCGGGGCCGGAAAGCCAAGGCGGGCCCGCCCCAGCCACACAGCCGGGGGTCCCGGGGGCTCCCCCCCGGGCTCGGACACGCCGCTGCCTCGGCCAAGCCTGATGCTACCGCCCTGCACAGGAACTACCGTAAAGCCAGAGCAGCCGCGCCGCCCGGGCCCCAGCCCACCTCCCACGGAACCCGCGGCCCGTCCCGACCCAGCCCAGCCCAGCCCGGCCCGGCCCAGCCCGAGGGCCCGCCCGTCCCGCCTCGGTCCCGGCTCCGTCCCCGTCCCGGTCCTGTTCCCCGCCCGCCCCCTCCCTCACCAGCACGGCGTAGCGCAGCGGGATGCGGCCGAAGAGCATGCCCGGGTTGGGTGCATACAGCATAGCGTGGCACGAGTGGCTCCAGCCCGGGCCCAGCCGCATCGCCTCGTACCGCGTCAGCGGCTTCAGCTCGGGCACGCCCGGAACCCCCAGCGTGGGCAGCGGCGGCAGCGCGCCGGCCGGCAAGGCCCCCATGGCCGCCATCGCCCCCATGGCCGCCATCGTCTCGCCGCCCGCCCCTCGAGCCCGCTCTGCGCACGCGCGGCGGCGACGGCGGCGAGGGGGCGGAACCTCCCTCCGCAAGAGCCAGTGGCGGCGCGCCGCGCGCCGCGGGGCCAACGGGCGCTCGGCGCTGCCCGCCAATCCCCACGCGCGCTATCGGGGGGACGGCCAATGGTGGCGGGCGGCCAATGGGAGCGGGCGCCACCGCCCGCGTCGCTTGCCACATAAGGAAACACACGCGCAGGGGCCCGAGGAACCCGCGACCAATGAGAACAAAGCTGGGGAGGGGGCGCCGAGGAGCACGCCGGGAAAAAGGCGGCCGAGGGCGGGAGACCCCGCCGCGCTGGCCCCGCCCCCCCCCGCCGGGCGGTGCAGGCGGGAGCCTCTTCCGCCCCCCTCCCGCTCCCAGCCCGTTGCCACCCGCCCCGCCCCGCAGCAAGGACTCCGGTGGCTGCTCCACGGGTTTATTCCTACAAACATCGAGGGGGAGGAAGGCGGGGGACTCGCCCCGGGACCCGCCGCAGAAGCAGAACAAGGCACACGGCGTGGGCAGCGCCGGGCTCCACGGGAGGGACAGGCGATCAGCATCGTCCCAACCTGAACGGGGTGGTGATGGGGCCCCCCCCGCCCCGCGGAGCCCCCTGCCCCGGCCAGGCTCATCCCGGTGGCCAGAGCAGGCGAGGAGGCCGCAGCTATGTACAGGGGCAGTGACAGCAAAGGGCTGCGCTCGCTGTGTACAAAATATACAAGGGTAGTGTCCTTCATCGGCCGATTTTAACCCCACATCCCTCCCGCACCCCACCTTCAAACACGACGCCACCCCCTCCCCGCCGCCAGGAAACATGCACGTCTCTAAAAAAGCCGGGCTGAGGCCGGGATCCCGCTGGCTGCATCCCCGGGGGTGGTTGAGCACGGGCCGGCCCCACAGGGGAGAAGGGGAGAGGTTGTGCGTGGGGTCTGCAGTCCGGCGGGTGGGGCAGGGGGGTCCGGCCCCGCTCACGAGAGGTTCTGCTCGTCCTCCAGGTGAAGACGCGTCTGCTCGAAGAGAAGAGGCTGCGTAGGACTGCCGGTGCCGCGGCGCGTCTTGGTGAAGTCAGATGAGCCTGAGTGAGGAGAAGAGGGTTTCAGCCCCAGAACAGAAGCCCTGGGGTCAGACTAAGACCCTGGTGAGAGGGCAGCGTGGGCCAAGGAGACCATTACCCCCACCAGCCCCTTCCCCCCTGCACCAACCACAGGAGACTGGGCTGGAACCTGCCAGCTCCATCCCCTGTGCCCCTGCTAAGTGCTCAGGGGTGGGACATGGGACACTAAGGGGACATGCTACCTGCCACCAGCCTAGAAGGCAGCAGATGTTTGTGGTGCCTATGAGGAAGCAGAGCCCTCACCCAGGAGCCCAGCAGATGCTGGTGGGGAGGGCAGGAGGTCCCGCTGCCCTGCCTAGCATCCTGGCACTGGGGAAAGCAGGGACCACTGCAGGGTGCAGGGACACAGGTGCCAGGAATGGGAATGGATCCAGGACAGGGCCAGCAGTGCAGGCTGGTTGGTTTGCTGCCCCCATGGCCAAGATCAGTCCCATCCCCACTCTCGCCCAGCTGCCAGCCTTCCCAGGAGTGGTCCTGCTTCCCCACACACTGGCATTGGGTAAGAAGAACAAGAAGACGTACCAGCTTACTCCTCTATACCAATAGAGCAGGAATCAGGACCCAGTGCTGCCCAAGACAGGAGGGAGGAAGGCAGACAGAGAGGGAAGGAGACATTAGAGAGGTACTCAGAACAGACTGCGACTCTACGGAAGAAAACAGGCTGCAATGACAACAGTTGGGGTGAGGCCAGCAAAGCACAGCACCCCGTGGCCCACCCCCATGGCAGCAGGTGCCCACTGTCCCCCACACTGGCTCAGGCTCCCAGAAGCCAGCCCAGATGGTTCTCCCTTGGTTTGGGGGCAGGCACGGGAGGCCACTGTCACATAAACTCTGCCACTGATAGAGCGGCTGCAGCCCAGAGAAGACAAAGGAGGGGAAGGACAGAGACAAAAGGGTGAGGGAGGAGGAGAGAGAAGATGGGGGCAAGTTACCTCTGCATCAGCCCCCCCCTCGCCCACAGCTCGCTCTGCCCACCGGGAGGGAGCGGGAACCCATGCTCCAGGCAGGCACATTCCTGTCCCACCTCAAGGCTGCAGCTCCAGCTGGGGAGGCTGCCCGCAGCCAGAGACACTGGACACAACCCCCTGGGCCCCTCAGTGCCTCAAACCGAAGCAGTGAGCGCAGCAGGTCGGCAGCACAGCTCCGACCCCAACGGCACGGCCGTTACCTGGCAGGTAGACATCTACTGGAGGGTCGCTCTCCGACTGCGTCAGGCTCCGGTGCTCACCACAGCTGCCATCCTGCAGGACATCTTCAACAGAGGGTGGGCGGCTACCTAGAACCAGCCGAGAGCACAGCCCCTCAGCCCCCCAACCAGCTCTGCAGGGGCACATGGCCAGGAGGATGGGTTGAAATCTTCCACACAAGGAGGTTCTCCAGGTCCCCCAGTGCCACAGAGTTCTTGGGAGAGCCAGTCAGACTGGCCCAGGTCACAGTGTCAAAGGGCCAACTGTTCACATGCAGGCTCATGCCCCAAAACACACACGGAACTCCCCTCCCACCCTGTCCTCCTGCCCTATGGGTGCTGCCTGAGCACCAGCAACCCATCCCAAAGACATGGGCCACATCCTGCATGACATGGCCTCACCAGGACTACTCCATTGCACACAGCCATCTTCCCCCTGGGCAGTGCAAGCAGACAGCCCATGGCGTGACCAGCTCTACTTGTGCAGAGCTCACAGGAAGGGGAGGTGGTTGGCAAATAAACCAGGGACATCCCTTTATTTTGTTTCCCCCTTCCCAGAGAGACAGGGAAGTACCAGGCAGCTGGTGAAGCACAGAGGTGGGATTTCAGGGGCTGGGTATTTCTGAACTCATATGTCCTTTCCCCCAGCTGTCCCCGTCCCACAACAGATGAGCTGGACACCAAGACAAGGCCTGGCTGCCTCCTCGGCTGAGCGCACACTCACCCTGCTGCAGGGACGAGGCCTCCTCTATCTCCTCCTCTGCCACACTCTGTAAAGAGGAACCACACAGGTTACTTCTGTGGGCTGGAGGCTCTTGCTGTGCTTGTCTATTGCTCTGGCATTCTCAGGAGAGCTGCACTCGGGGCCAGGACTTGTTTCCCAGAAGGACCAAGGGGCCTCATATCAGTCCTATGGTACCACGGGCCAGGACTTGGGGGGAAGTGTTTACAGGTAACAACAACAGGTGCTGAAAGCCCAGCCAGGCTCAGCTTCCACCCCTGCCCCAAACACTGCTGGGCTCCTCTAGGAAGCTGGGGAAGATCAGCTCTGATAATGGCTGCAGCCAAGTGACCTTCCAACCCCCCAGCACCCAAAGACATGTTAGGGGCACAGGGAGCAACTACATCCTTCCCCGTGGAGCCCTACAGGTAAATAAAGACAGCCGAGACTGTTGGCTCCAGGCTACTTCTGCTAAGAAGCTATGGCCCTTCATGAGGCACCTCCCATGTCCCAGAAGAAGCCCCTCCCAGAAGAGCTCTGGCTCAGATCAGCTCCCCAGCAGAGCACAGACTTACCTCTGGAGAGCTGGTCTCTCTCAGGACCAGCTCACCTCCACTCAATGCTGGCTGCGAGTCAGAGTCCTCGGAGAGCTTCTCTTCATCCTCCTCATGGATAGGAGACGAGGGAGACCGTAGTGTGCTGCAGCAAGAAGAAACTCTGTTTGCAAGGAGCCACACTGCTGCCGACACCATGGGCCCGGGGGGATGTGGTGGCACCAGCTCAAGTTGCCCTGTCCCTCCACCAAAAGGTGTGAGCAGGATCTGAAACTAGAGAGCTAAATTCACCCAGGCTCCCCAGTAACAGCTGTACAGAGAAAAAAAGCAGCAGCATTTCTGGGGCAGAGCCATGTGGTGCAGAGCTCCAGCACAGTAACACAACTTGGACAAATCTGCCTTTGCATGGAAAGCAGGAGGCCTGGGTCCCACGCTGCTCCTCACACCTTCAGGGTTTCCTTCCCAGGGGAAAATTTGGAATGGAGCACAGTGAGGAGTGTCAGGAACAAACCCAGTCTGACTCCATCTGTACAGCCCTGCAAGGGACACGTGAAGGTCACCAGCAGTGAGCTGCCCACACCTACAGCCTCCATCACCAGACCACTAGAAGAGGCTTCAGCCAAGAACTAAAGGATCTGATTCAGCATTTTGTGCTCTGGAATTCAGGTCACTTCTCTCCCCATTCTTTTGATCTTTGGGAACTCCAAGGAAAGATGAAATTCAACAGGGCTTGGATGTCAAATGCAAATGAGGAACCAGTTGCATTGGAAAGGAGACATTTTCATCCAAAGTATGGATTAAATTCTTGTTGAAAATCCTCTTTCTTTTGGGGACAAAGCCAGACATAAGCTGGTCACCTCAGGCTGAACACAGAAGTGATGTCCCAGTTCTCTCACTGGCATGAGTACCTGTGAGCCTCCTGAAATTCTGAGTTAGCAGTGTTACCAGTGAGGGGATCAGCCAGAGCGCTCTCCCGTCTCCCAGTGCATACGTTCACAAGCCCTCAGGGCTCACAAGAGGAGCGGACCCCTCCAACCCCATGCTGACCTATCTGGAGACTTGCTCCGCTTGCCCTTTTGGTGGCTGCTCTCCACGGCTCTGTCCAGCCCAACAAGGGGTCGGCTCGCAGGCGGCATCCCATCCACCACACCAGAGTAATTGATCTCATCATACAGAGGAGCTGACGGGATGGAGGGGGAAACAGAGCGAAGGCCATTCAGAGCTTCCAGCAAGGAAATGGGCTCATAGCCTGGAGGGATGTTGTCAGAGCTCTGTGGGTGAAAAATAGAGGAGCAGGTTAAGAAACATTCACCAGGCTCAAAGCCCCGCTAGAAATGGGAGGCCCCACTGCAGCCCAGCCCAGCCCAGCACCTCCCACCCTGTGTTCCCAGTCAGCCCATCACCACAGCAACCTCTCCAGAGAGCCTCAGCCTCCCTCCCCCATATCCCCACACATTCCCCTTTAGGTGGTAACACTGATGGTCCAGGAAAGTTTCCAGAGCAGTGCTTAAGACTGGGCATCTCAGCAAGCCAGAACATGGCAGAGCACCCCACCTGCTATACTTTCTCAAGAGCTGGGCAAGGAGGGTGAGAAAGCAGGTTCCTAACAATGCTGCTATAAAATACATTTGGATTTTTTCTCCTAGAAGTTCCTCCTATAGTTCAGCGACCCTTCTAGCTCAACAAACACCCCGTGGGTGCTTCCAGCGGCTGTTTCCCAGCACAGCCAGTGTCACTAAGTTGAAGGAGGGGAGTTCATGTGCACCAGCTGAGAGCTGCTCCTCGGAGCCTACACCACTTCCACTTCCCCTGCTGTCTTGATCATTTCAGCTTTTAATGCTGGATCTCTGCACAATTGCCTCTGCTAAAAGGCAAGAAAGGGGCCCTGTTCCCTCCGTAACTCCCATAGCTGCCAGTCAAAGGGACATTTGCAAAGCCATTAAACCAACAACGGTTCAATTCCCAAAATCCTCCTGATCATAAAGATCCTGGGGACTCAGAGACAAACAGGGCTTATGCTACAATGGGCCACAGGCAGCTCAGCCCACTGCAGAGGCAAGATGGCAGCAGTCCAGGTTTACATTAAACTGAGCTGTTTCAGCCCTGTAGTCTCAGGGAGGTGCTTCTAAAATGATGTGTTGCTGCTAAGCCTGGCCATGAACTCCTGTAGCTTCTCTATGCCTGATCTCCCAGTCTCACAGCTGCAGAGGAGCCTGCCCAGCGCCCTGTTCCAACACAGCCCTTAATTTGGTCTGAGTTCATCACTGAACTGACTCACTTGTGGTCTCAGTTGGTGTTAGATCTGGTGAGGAGGAAAGAATGAGGGACAGCTGGGGTCAAGCATTGACCCCCAACCCCTAAGTACTGGTCCTGTGATGGTTATGAGCTTGTGCTGAAGAACACAGCGGGTGACTGCAAGATACCAAGTCAGCTGAACAGAAATCGCTTCAGCATTGCTGCCACCTGTAGGCAGTGGGGCCAGAAGCCTTCTCCACTAAACCATCTCATTCCAGGCAGCAGCTTGGAGGTGCTGTTTTACATGGACAGAAAAGTCAGGGAGACAAATCCCCTGGCTCGTGTGCAGGACCATTTCCCCCTGTCTGTGTAGACCAAGGCCTGAGGGTTCAAAGGCTGCTCATCTCGGCTTGCCGTGCTGAAAGCTCAGGTTCTGCAGCACGGCTCAGAGGCTGTGGGGAGGATTTCTCAGCCAATGGATACAATATCTTTGCTGCAAGCTACTGAGCTTTCAAACAACCCTAAGAGACACTGCTCTCTCCTGGAGACACCACCCCACCCACAGAGCCCACTGATCCAGCAGGAGTACTGCTAGTTGCTGTAGGAGGCCTGCAGAAAGCAGATGGTCATAGCGAGCTTGCAACAGGCTCATTACCTGAACCCAGCACCAGGTTTTCTCCAGACCTGACAAGCACAGCAAGCCATGTTCCTCCAGAGGCTGAGCACCCAGGCTGGCTTGAGCCAAAGGAAACTGCAGCCTCTTTGATACTGATGGCAGCCGTGGCTGTTTGGTGGGAGTGCACAAAGAAGGCACAAACAGACCCTTCCTGGCCTGGGGGCCAATCTCACCTTTCCCCCTTCCAGCTCCTGATCCCCCACAATTGCCATTTATGCTGTCCCCAGCACAGTGTTCCAATTACACACTCTCACACCAACTCAGAGAGTTCCCAACAAAACAAGCTCCCTCCCTCCATCCATCCCCACTACAGCCAGTGTTCCAGGTCCAACTGTGCCTATTTGTCTACCGCTATATCCCAGCACAGGGGTAGAAACCACAAGATGTGCCCAAACTGTCAACAGGATGAGACAAGTGCAAGGAAGCTTTTGGGTGAGCCAAGGGTACAGAAGCTTGCCCACAGTCCTACAAAGCTACGAGAACATCGTGGCCAGAGACTATAAAGCAGCCAGGCTTTATAGCAACCTGGGGACAGTCCCTGAGAGTCAGCGAGAGAGCCCACCGGCAAGCTGTTTCCATCCTGCTCATTCCTCCACACGCAAACCAGGGAGGTTAGTGATCGTGTGTGCAGGGTGTGAGTGTCCCACCACTAATACTGATGCAGTCCGTGGAGTGACACAGCCCGTGCAGGGGCACAAGTAAACCCAGCGTGTTAGCAAGGCCTCGCACGTGAAATGCTGCCACATGCTGGTGACACCGCTGCCAAAGAGCTGCCACAGGAGCGAGACACAATTGATTCCACTTACTGTTTCCCTCTTAGGTTTCCTGCTGGGCAGGGAGACAGTGCTCACTTTAAGGGGTTTAAAAGGACACTGTCAAAAGAAAACCATGTTTTAAAGAAGTTGTTTCTTGAGGTTAGTGACATGAAGAGACGCACAGCACCTCCTCATATCACTCTAGGTGACAGTACCTGCTTCCTCTACACACCACACTCTGCTTCACAACAACCCCTGGGGATTCTCCCCTGCCCTATTTATTAGCCCCAGCAGGACTCCAGTACTGCAGAGAGCAGATAGATAAAATCAGACTTTTTCTGGGACAGAATCTTTCTGTTCCCATGAGAGCCTGTAAGATGATCTAGATGCAGATCTCCCTCTCCTCACTCTGATCTCATGTGTCTCACCAGAAACAAGCAGAAGCACTGCTCAGGCAGTGACCTACTGCCCTCACTGCACTGGGGACATGTGACCAGGCCCGGAGGCCACCAGCACCACACTTTCCATCCCACGCTCCCTCAACTGCCTGCCGAGACCCTGATCCCTCAGGGAGGCCAGCACAAAGAGTCCTTTCTGCTACCATGCTGGGAACCTCAGTGCCAAGGGCATTTCATTGGAGCGTGCTGCCACACAAATGAGTGTGCAAGTCAGACTGTATCCCCACCATTTTCCCAGTTCCCACCCTGTCATGCTCAGAGTCTGCCACTTTCTGCTGGGAAAAGCCCCAAGAAACCTTCTCAAACTGAGGTTTCTGTGGATTTGTTTCCTCCAAAAGACAGGAGGGCACTTGGCTAAAATCAGTTGCATTACTAATCTATGAAAGGAGAGATCCTGGCTGACTAGCAGTGTTGACAAGAGAGGCCGCACTGCTCAGGAAGACCTTGCTCCACAGCCTGAGCACATCTCCCGAGGTCCCAGGGACATCAACCATCAGGTCGAGCAAATTCTGCATGCACAAGCTGCCCACTCAGGCTGAGACTGGTGCCCAGGCTTTATACACAGGGTTGTGAGGTACTTACAGAGTGCTCATCATGGTCAACACTCTGTGCCAAGACAGGGCTGAATGACACTGGCGACAGAGCCCCTGGCTTCTTCCTCACAGCCCGGATCTGCAGCAGGGCACGGAAGGCTAGGAGAGAACAGTAGGCAGGTGACCGCAGGGCCAAGCAGGATCAGGCCGTGCCAGATGCACGCCAGAGCTCCTCGGCTTTCTGCAGACACACCAGCAGCATGGGGGAGCTTCCTGGTGCATGGAGAGCAGGGCTACAGCCAAGTGCTGCGGTCTGGCTTCTAGAAAATCCATCTAGAGAGGGAAGAGATCTGCTGGCTGAAAAAGTCCAGATACACGCAGCCCTTGCAGCGAACAGGCACTGCCAGCCCTGGTACCGTCACGCAGAGAGGTGCTTCAGGCCTGATTCTGTACAACACAGTAAGAAAAACACAAGCTCAGCCTTGGGCAGTGCACCGCAAGCTATAGGATGGGGGCAAGAGCTCATGTAAAACCACTTTGGGTTCATTCAGACCCCACAAGCCTCAGCCCGGGGGTTCAGCTGGGGCTGGAAGCATCGCTCCTGCCATCATTTGCTCACCCACCTGCCAGAGCTACAGTGGCGAGCGGCTCTGCAATAGCTGAGGACTCAGCGGGGCGTTAGCGGCTGTACTCCTGTCTCCAGCACAGCGATCCCTCGGTCCTCCCACCACAACAGCTTTGATCTCTGCTCCCTGCCCACAGTCCCATTTTCTATCTGCAGATCTTTAATATTGTTAGTTCCTCTGTGCCAAGGGCACATACGAACATGCCAGACATCTGCTCTGGTGCAGCTGCAAGAACCTGCTGGTACTTAAGGAAAAGCCCAGGCATTTCCCCAGCTCTTATTGCACCCAGCTACTTGCAACATCAACCCAGAGCCAGAGGACTGGGGTGCGAGTCTATCCTTGCTGCCTCTGCAGTCCCCAGAAGCAGAATTCCAGGAAGTCTGGCATGGGGGCACTTTCCAAACAAGCACAGCCTACTCCACTGCAGCGTGCAGATGAGATAATGCTCTTCCTGGGTTGCAAGTTATGCTACTTATAGTCAAAGCTGCCTGGCACTTCCTCTGATAAGATCACAAGTTTGAACTGTTTAGACTTAATTTCTCAGGCCAAACATGTGCCTTAGGCTCTTCTTTCTTTTCCTGGGAAGTATCAGTTAGAAACAATCAAATAACTCAGAGACCAAGCAGCGGGTAAACCACACGATCTGTCCATTCCAGCAAAACTACCAGCATTTTCTCAACAGAGATTCTTACACCTCTGTCCTTTTGAGAAAAGACATAGAATACAGCAAGTGCTGCCTGAGTGTCAGAAGAGGCATTTCCTTTTTTCCATCTGTTGGGAGCTGAGCAATGCAGGAGTTAAGTAGCTCCTCCTAACTCTTCTGGCAAAGCAAAGGAGTCCAAATTGACTGTTCTCTCATTTCTACCTCCATGGTGAAGTCTAAGAAAGGTTGTCAGAGGGGAAAAAATAATCATGTGGAGTACTTGGACAACCCTCTGGTGAGGCCAGCTGCTGTCTTGGCCAGACGCTCTCAGGATAAAGCTTCTACGTCCCCTCCTTTGGGGGATTTTCCATCATCTTTACCAAACAGAAGAACTGCCTAGATGGCACAGCTCAGAGCACCTGCACCTTCAGCTCCATCTCCAGGAGAGGGGAAGCAGGCAAGGAAGCACTGGACAAAGGGCCATTCCCCCATGCACCCTTCTCCTTCCCTGTTCAAGGACAGTTATTTTAGAAGCCCAGGAGAGAGGAAGATGCCCATGGTCCCTGGGCACATACTCACGCAGTCTGCAGATGGGGCAGTTGTTGGCCTGGTAGCGCAGGGTGTCAGCGCAGGAATTGCACAGACAGAGGTGTCTGCAGGGCAGAATGAGGGTGTCACGGAGGTCAGACAGGCAAACCACACACTCGTTGCTGTTGTCGCTGTTCTCATCGTCCGAAGGCTGCAAGGAGAGACAAGACGTTGGCAAACTGAACTGCCAAAGGACTCCGAAGCCTGGGGAAATTTCCCACCCAAAAGCCTGTGAGAGAGCTGGCACCCTCTTTTGGCAGCTCTCAGCAGGGGTTTCTCAAGGAGAGCAAGCTCCAACCTGCACAGCCCTCCTGCAGACACTCCTTCCTCTCAGGATTCTGCTCTGAGCTCGCTAAAGGCCAGAGGAGCTCCCCAAAAGGAGCTGCTTGCTGACCGTGGTAGTCAGCAGGCCAGGCTGCCCCCAGGCTGAACAGAAGGAGGCACCCCAGCCATGTCTAACCCCAGTGTCCACAGGTCTCCTAAACAACTGATGGACTGAGTGGGTTTCCTGCCACCCTCCTGTCCTGCTCAAGCTTTGATGTAGCTGCAGGAGAACCAGCCTGGGATGCTCACCTGCTCACAGTTACGCTGTTAAAAAGGTCAGTGTGAACCCATTCAACGCGAATGTGCGTTGTACTTGTCTTTCAGTTACTCAGAACCCCACAAACTCGGTTACAGCTACCAAGCAAGCTGTTGCTGGGAGGAGAAGCCCACTCTCCACCCCCAAGAGCTCTCTTCACTGACACCTGAGAACTCCACAGTCTCCCCACCAATGCCACAGAAGTGTTGCCCACCAAGATGATGGCCCAGCACAGGCCACCCTTCACCTTCATGAGGCGCCTTTGGTCACCAGGGCTAACACACACAAGGGACCATGGGCAATCTTAGTATAAACTTGGTGTACAGTGACACATCACCTGCTGCTGCCACATCCACGTCCAGCCAGCCAACTATGCCAGCAAGAGGCTGCAAAAGCCTGTCTGCCCCATCACATGAGCTCCCCCTCTGTTTTGGAGGCAGGGAGGGCAGGCTTTGGGCTTTCCCTTCATACTGTTTGCTATAAGCAAGGAAGAACAAAAACGGCCCCAGGCTACTTGTCTGATGGGCCACAAATGTGTCGTTGCTGGATGAAGAGAATCATCACAAGACCCTAGAGGACCCAAACAGAAGCCTTCAATCCTCTTAAACAGATCCTGTGCAAGAAAAGTCTCTTCAAAGACATCTCCCTCCCACCTCTTCAGGTGCTACCTGTTGGCACAGGCAGAGAGAGATCACAGGATGCTCTGGGCAGGACACTGCATCGCTTGGAGAGGAAATCCTGCTTGTCTTGCTCTGTGGCTACTCCTCTGTTTGCAAATCACGCATCACACATGCCAGAGTGGTCTGAGGCCAGACTTAGTACACTCTGCAGCCCAGGTGGCAGCAAAGGGCAGCTCTACATAAGACTAAAGCAAGCACAGAGCCGTCGCATATCTGCATGGGGCTCTGCAGCAAGGAGGGATTCAGGAGAAGCTCTTGCCTAAAGATGGGCAATGTTCTGGCTATGACATTTGCATATATATCCCTCGGTGATGCTGGGCTCCTTCTGTCTGGGGAACACAGGCTGCTCTCCAGACACTGGCAAGCCCTAGCGAGCTCAGTTCCCTGCAGTGCTACAGGGACTTGCAATCGTGTGTGTCCTGCCCCCCCCCCCACCACACACCCCCCAGCCCCCCCCCACCCCACACCAGGTGTCTGCGCAACGAAACAGCCAACAAAACACGACCGGACGGCCCGCCCGACGTCACCGCACACCCACCACA